>CM076683.1:69755549-69980549 GCA_038501925.1 Xenopus petersii | reverse complement strand
CAGGGCTAACCTGGAGAAGGAAACTCTGGTGAAAGTGGTAACATTCTTTAAAATTCACACTTTAGTGAATTTGGGTAGTAATGATCGTTCACCTGTGCGAAAATGTGCCTGGCAAAAGAGCGCAAAACTGCACTAGTGACAAATCTGAGATTTCCCTGTGAATAGGATTTCTGTCAAATTTTTGCTAGAAGGGGCACTTTGCCCTTTAATAAATTTGCCCCATAAACTCAGATTTAAATTCTAATTGTTCAATGGTATGAGATTAGAAATAAAAAAGGAGCATAGTTCCACAGAGTAAAAGGATAGATCAAAGATTAAATTTAAACATCCATGGGTGTCCCATATATCATATTATTATTATTATTAATTGTGCCAACCCCTCACCATTTTTCCATAAAATTCCTCTTCAATTTGATACATATAAATAATTATTAGTAATGGTTTGTGGTGAATCTCCCACATCCTATGAAAGGGCCCATTTACTAACAATCAAATTTAGCTTTTTTCCCACAAATCTCCAAAAAATTTTGGTTTATGTATATTTTTAAAAAGCACTTATTAAGGGGCACATTTACTATGGGTCGAATATCGAGGGTTAATTAACCCTCAATAGCATTAGCATTGTTGAGGTGCTATAAAAGTCAATGAGAGCTACTGTATGTTGATCCTATTGAACTGCTCAGGGTCAGACTGGGGGGCCTGAGGCTGCTGCCCCTGGCCCCCCTCCGGACACCCCTGCAGTGACAGTGTGCGTCGTTGTGCGCATGCACATAGTTTTCTTCTGGCGACCTCCAACAAAGGGGGTCATGCCATTAAGAGCCACATGTGGGTGCGGACCTAGGCCCAGCGGGGCCCACAAGAGCCGGGGGCCCACTGGGTTTTTCCCTGGTCCAGTCCAACCCTGGGACTGCTTTAAATTAATTCATCTTTTAGAGGTGTTTAGTGATGAGCAACATTTTTCAACAGGTTAAAAAAGTCATCCATGGACTCAAATGAGTAAAAAAAATTGTTGCGTGTCAAAAAAAATGTTGCACGTCAATATAATTTGTCGTCCATAGACTTCAATGCATTTGGCAAATTTTTTAAACATCGCAAATGTTTGGTGAACAGAAAGGCAGTTATGTCCCCAGTGCATAAAAAAGTAACTTAATTTGCACAAATAGACTAGACAAGTCAGAATTGGCCTCAGTCACTCCATTTAAACACAATCTATGTGTACAACAGATGCACCACATTTAAATGCATCTACAATTCATATTGTATATAGGTTAGGAACCGTTAGGCCATTAAGCCATTATTTACTGCTGTATTTATACAAGTATAATACTTACTCCCAGCATAGCTGCTGTATTTTAATAAGTTTATAATACCTATACCTGACTTGGCTCTTGCTTTAAACTAAGTCTTAGCAGCTACATCAAGCAAGCGTGTGATACACAAATAGCATGTTTGCAATAGTAATCCATGCTAATAACTTCATTTTAATGTTGTATAAAACATACATGAGAGGGCCATGGGAGCAGTGATGTATGTTATCTATGCTTACATACAAACCTGGAGGCTGTATAAGCAAATGCAGCCATAGCCACCATCTGGATAATGCTTTCAGCCTCCATGACACCTAATCATTAAGCTTTTTAACAAATACATTCAGTTTGGTTGTTATATGAATTGGTGTTGAAACCAGAGAAAATAAGTGCGTTAGTTAAAAAAGAATAAACCTTTTCTAGTAACAGGACAGAATTGTGACACAGTAAATCCTACCTGATGCTTCTGAGCTTCACTCTGAGCTGCTAAAGGAGAGAGTGGGAGGGGAACTTCCACCTGAACATTGGTCTCCAGAGTAATGACCTGATTACCTAAAGCTGGTGTCTGCACAGACTATGGAACAGACTTACTAAAGGGTGAATTGTCGCCAGAGACTGCTTTGCACCCATCGCTACACTTCACCAGGCGCAAATGCACTCAGACTACGCTATTTCACTAAAATGCGGAGTTTTGCCATGGGTGCGGAAAGCTGGTGGCTTTTCACTAGCGTTACTTCAGTAATGTGAACATTTGATAGTGAAGATGCGCTACCATTCATTTCTAGGGATCTTGCACTCAGGTCAATTTGCATAGGGAGGGAATTTACAGTTGTATGGACATCTTTACGTTGGTACATATATTTACAAATTACACTTTTTAAAACATATATCCAGGGAACTTTAATAAAGACAATAGAGTTATTCTAATGCCCTACACATGTGCCCATTGCAAAATTAATGTTCCATACATTTGCAAATGTATGGGGGAAACCGGTTACCACAAAAAAGTTTAAGTTCAAGGAAAAGACACCAGCATTTTTTGAACTTTGATGCATTTTCGGCTCACAGAATATAATGTAAGTGACAGAAGATTGAGGGAGATCTAGCTACTTTAAGGGTACAACTACACGAGCATCTTCAATGCGATTCCAGCGGATCCGACGCGGTGCGCCAAAACGCAGGCGTCAATCCATTCCATGGGGCAGATTCACTAAAAGGCAAAGTGACTTTTCACCAGCATTGCCACTCGCAGGGACATTGCGAATTCGCTACCGAACAGGATTGTCGCTAGCATACATTCACATTCTATCGCCAGGCAACTTTTTTCTCTGGCAAATGATCGTTTCTCCTCAAAAAAGTGTGGAGTTTATTGAACATTACCTCTTTCGCCAGAGTTGCCTTTGCCACTTCAGACCAGGCGCTAAAAAGAAGCTAGATCTTCCTCAATTTTCTGTCACTTACATCATATCCTTACATCATATCCTGTGTGCCGAAAATGCATTAAAGTTAAAAAAAACGCTGGCAACTTTTCCTTTTAAGGAGGATTGGCTGCAAAGTCCTGACTTGGGCTTTTTTTTTTTTTTTGGGTAATAAAAAGGCTTTCTCCACACATTTTATAACATATGGAACATTAATTTTACAGTGGGCTCATGTGTAGGGCATTATATTAACTCACTTGTCTATATTAAGGTTCCTTGTACATGTGTTATAAAAAGTGGTAACTTCAAGCATTTGCACCAACATTTATAATAAAGACCTCCATACAACTTTAAATTTCCTGCCGTATGCAAATTGACCTAAGCCCACGATCACTAGCAAATTTTTGGTAGGCACAAATGAACGCTAGATCATCTTCATTATGAAATGCTCGCACAGCCGAAGTAACGCTAGAGAAAAGTCATCAGTGTTTGACAACCGGGACAAAATTTGCATTCCACTTAATTAGCGTATTCGTATCGCATTTGCACCTGGTGGGAGGGGTGTGAAGCCAACGCTGGCGAAAATTCATCCGTTAGTGAATCTGCCCCTAAAAGTTAAGAGACTCTAGAATTAGGATGGCACTCAAAGTTTAAGCATCACTTGTAACCGCCAGCAGATTAAGAGCCCCAGGGGTTTTTTTTAATTATTTTTATATTACCTCAACCTTGGCAAAGACTTTTGAGGGAGGCAGCTGGCTCTGAAAGCTAAATTCCTAAAGAAAAAAAAAAAAGATACCCCAGTATAGGGGTAAAATATAAAGACGCCATACAGCTGAGGCTGCTAACTAAAAATTCTTCACCACAGAGACGTATGATAATCCAACTCCACCAGTGAGTTGCCATCACTCAAATAGGCTCGGCCAGCTGAACGCTCTGAAAAACAGATTAACCTAAGCTAACTGCAACCTCCCTTTCCCATTTGTAAAAATCATAAGCGGTGTAGAGATCATACATCCCACTGCTGCTGGCTGCTTTTCAGGTAAGCGGGAAAGGCACATGGATGGGGGACATAGACCTTGCCACTTGAGAAGCTAAAAGCAGGCTAGGAGAGCACATCTATCAAGTACAAACCAGTGATATTAGCCATAGTGTCATTGTGCCGTCCAGATCATATGATAAAACAATGAAGATGCCATACAAATGAGTCAATGTGCTTAGGGGGATAAAAGATCTCAAGGACCAAAACCCCAGTCACTAGGATGCTTTCCAGCAAGCCCTAAAGCTTTCCCAAAGCTAAAAAGAAAAACTTGCTTACAACAGTAGCAAAAATAAACTGAAGCAGAAGGACAAAAAGACATTGGATTGGGGGTAGGGCTGGGCTTTTTAAACTTTGGGGAGGGTCCTTCTGATGGAAACTTTGGGGAGGGTCCTTCTGATGGGAACACTGGGGCAGGCTATCCAGGTAAGTATGACCTGGAGTTGGCATGGGAAAATAATTTTCAGTTGGTGCAGCATGTTATTTTACAGTGATGACAGTGAGGTTGTGGAATGCCCTGCCGGGTGTTCTTGTGATGGCTGATTCTGTTAATATCTTTAAGAGGGGATTGCATAATTCCTTGGTCAAGCATACTATCCAAGGCTATAGTTATACTAAACTCTACAATTAGTATAGATATTGTTATTTATAGCTTATGTGAGTGTATGGTTTCAGTGTGAGTGTGTGTATGAATGGATGCTGGGTTTCATTTGGAGGGGTTGAACTTGATGGACTTTTTTCAACCCAACTTAACTATGTAAATATGAATACATAGCAAGTAGTGATGAGTGAATTTCACCAGCATTAATAGGCAAATCAGACCAGTTTCGCTTTGCCAAAAAATTGTAAAATGGCGAAAACTCACCAAAATGCATTGAAGTCTATGGGCATCACATTTTTGCTCGATGTGGCACGTCAATTTTTTTCACTCATTGGAGTCTATGAGCATTATTTTTGCGGCAAAATACTGTGAAAATTGAAGCTCATCACTATTCACCAGCCATGGTTCACTCCGAATTCCGCACTTTGTCACCTGCAATTCTTTTTCACAAAACTGCAACAAAAATTTGCTGCAGAAAATTTTGCAGTGACAAAAAAGTTGCCAAGACAAAAAAGTGGTTGTTACGGACTTTAGGTGTGGCTATCAGGGGTCATTCAGTCTCTCACACACCTTGCACACAGGTTAGATTAGCATAACAGCTCCCCAAACACCAACCAACATCCACAAAACTCATTCCCTGCCACCATCTATTATTAACAGGTGATAGTAACCTAATGGGACTATTCCCCTGTTCCCCAGGTAAAAACTCATAATACACCAATACATTAAACACACTGTCACTATATTCATGGTAAGCTCCTACTGATTCAACCAGTACTCCAGCACACCAAGGGTTAATCAGCATACACAGACTAACCTTTCCATTCAGCATGCAGAGGGTTAAGGCTCACAGTAATACTCTTTCAGGCTAGGTTCATTTAGAGCACTAAAGCAAACGTATTTAAAGTTCTCTTTATTATTATAAAAGGTATAACAGTGGAATTAACAAAAAGATGTTACAAAAGAGACATACATTCAATAATACAAACAGTTTATAAAATAAAAGCGAAAACCTGGAAAACCTATACTTAGCTTCAAGATATAGAATTCCTGGTCCTGGAGGCAAGGGAAAACAAATGGGATAACTTCCAATCGCAAACTGGTCCACCTAAGTAAATCCAATTCTTAGTCAGAAGAGCTGACTATTTATCAAGTAACTGCACACTCCCCCCTCCCTCAGGAATGCAAGGGGTGTGGCCTAGCAGGACACAGATTGAGTTTTTATGACCTCCTGTGAGTAAGAACTCGCCCAAGAATATAATGATCATAACTCATTATAGTAACATAGGAGATAGATGATATTATATTGGTTAATTCTTTCGTAGATTTCATAGATACTAAACATCAATACTGTGTGACCTGCCCAGATATTTACATTTGATATATAGAGTACCAAACCTAGTCATGTTTGGAATCTGAAACCTGAAATTACCTTGGACCCACCAGTTTTTTATACTGTTGGTACAACAGATATGAGTTCTGTGAGGATACATGTGTTTTAGTAAGTGTAATGTGTGGCCTTCACTTCACCTGTGAGGGGGCCTTGCTGGAAACTTGAAGCTCTCCCTCCTTGGGCTTTCCTCCTCCACATAGAATGGCTCTTATCAGCCAGGGCTTGGAGAGGGGCAATACAGCTCTGACCTGTCTGATCATAATGAAAAGAGGCCTCTTTTGTGTCTGATTAAGGTGAAGAAATGTTTGTTCATGATACATTGGCCTGTTTTATTAACTCTATCAGGCCTGTATCATGACAGTAGTCATAAGAAAAATACCCATTGACTTTAATGCATTTCGACAAAAAAGTCACCGAGACAAAAAAATCACAAAGACAAAATTGTGACAGAGACAAAGAAGTCACTATAAGAAAAAATAACCATTGCCTTTAATGTATTTGGAGTGAGAAAAAAATGCTGCATGTGTAAAAAAAATGTTGCCACCCATTGACTGCAATGTATTTTGTGGAGTTTGCAAATTTTTTCGAAGCAGCCAAACAGGACAGACTTTTATCCAGCTAAGATTCAGTATGCACATGAAAACATTTTTTTGTAACATTCTCAACACTTTCTAGGCAGTTGTGAGTGCAATATATCATGGACACATTGTGCCAGATTCAATTTAATGAGAAAGAGTTACAGTATCTCATGGCTTACTGTATCATGTGAAAAGTCATGGACAAGAGGGACTGGGGGTGCCGCATGCCACTGCAAGGTGCAGTGGAAAAGGAGAAAGCCAGGAGGCTACACATCATAAGTACAGGGGTGACCCCACTGTATGTGTTTTTTGCTGGTAGTCAACAAAGGCCCCAGATGAGTGAAGATAGTGCCCAATGGGCAGGATTTATTTTAATGATGTTTTGTATGCTGAAATGGTCATCCCTGTGTCTGAAAAAAGTGCCTAAATGTGAAGAAAGTGTCTGTTGTGGATCCCGCAGGCTTACATAGAGGTCCAAATTACAGAATCCTTATGATTATTATTATTATTATTGTTATTATATAGACTTTAATGTACTAGTTGATTCAGAGAGTCTGAAGCTAAGAAGAAAACCAAAAGAAAAAAGTCAAAGAGAAACCACCCATGCTGCTTCCTTTTATTTAAATTGAACTCTCTACATGTATACAGCTACCGTGAACCTATAAAAAAAAGAAAAAAAAAACATAGAACGATTGCTATTAGGGATGGGCAATTTTTTTCTCCTTGTTTCGCCACAGAAATGACGCCCATTGACTTTAATGGACGTCAGCGACATTTCGCCGGTGGCAAATTTTTTTCCAGAACAAAATGGGTCAAATTCGCCCAAGCCTAGAGCATATGCTTTATAGAAAGCATACAGTATGCTCTATAGGAATCATAGAAAGACAGGTATAGCTGTATAGTCTTATGGTACACAAATCTTATTCTTTGTTGAAAATGCAGAACAGCTTGTCATAATTATTAATGGAATCTGCTTGTCATGTATCAGTCAGAAATATTCTCAGGTGGTGAGTGCCTACCTAGAGACTAAGGGAGGAATGTAATTAAAGGAAAACAAAACCCTCCCCCAACATGTGTATAAAAATAAATTGCATAAAACAGCTAATATATAAAACCCTACTTCATGTAAATACACCATTTTAATAATATCATTTTTTAGTAGTATGTGCCAATAGGTAATTATAAATATAAAATTACCATTTTAAATAGTAAGGGCCGTCCCCTGGGATCCTAAGATGCACTTTGCACAAAACAAACCAAACAAACCATACATGTTAGGTCACATGAGCCAATTAAAAAAAAAAATTGGCAATTATTTTATTTTATTATATACACTGTGCATGTTCACAAAAGCCATTTGTTCGCAAACATTGTGAGAAAGCTGTGGAGTTCTGTAATCGGAACAAAAACAACGAAAATATAATTTTTTTGCACTAATGAAGCATATTACATTCCCCCATTAACATTCTGCATCAGAGCTACATTTAATAGAGACTTCACATCCAAATACTGTATATCCACTACAGGTTCTTGTGCTCGTTGGTGCACTTGAATTCTTCCACAATTGTATATAAACAATGCTTCTGATGTATACATTTTGGGGTAATTTAATAAAATCCTAAAATATCTTACTATTTTCTGAAAATAACTTCAACCAAACTCCCATCCACAATTTTGTATTATTTATCAATAAAATACCTTGAACAATTCACTGTGGGAAAAGAGGAAAAGACAATAAAATTGTGAAAAAATTTTAAACACAAATTTGTCAGATTTGATGCCCAAAAACGCAGACTTTCTTCAAATTGTGGTATGAAACCCAACACAGATCATGATATCTTCCAATTGTAAAAGGGACATCTGCCATTAACTTTTACATGATATGACAGGTTTTAGATGGAGTGTTTCAAATTTGGACTTTTAGTAGCTTTGGGGTATAATAAAGTATAATTTGTGTTTTCCACTATTAAAGCCTGACCAGAAAAATTGGGGTTTAGTTAATAAACCCCTAAATGTATTGGGAAAAACACTTTAGGGCAGATTTATCAAGAGTCGAATTTTGAAGTGTAAAATACTTCGAAATTCGACCATTGAATTGAATCCTACGAAATTCTAATTCATAGGACTTTTAGCATCATACGATCGTATTCCAATCGTAGTACGATAGTACGATCGTACCAATCGTATTTCGAATTGTGCGATTCAAACGATTTTATCGTACCACCGAATGCTCAAGAAGGTACCCATAGGCTAACATAGCACTTCGGCAGGTTTAATTTGGCTAAGTATTGACGTCAAAATTCTTTTAGAGAGACAGTACTTCAATTATTGAATAGTCAAACGATTTTTACTTTGAATCGTTCAAATCGAAGTCGGATATGGCCTATTCGATGGTCGAAGTACCCAAAAAATTACTTCGAAATTCGAAATTTTTTAACTTCGAAAATTCACTCGAACCTTAGTAAATCTGCCCTTTTGTATGCAGCCAAGCATTCTTTTATTCTGTTTTGGCACTTGTATATGATTTATGTTACTTGCTCAATAAGATTGTTTGCTTCTTATTACTTTTTCTCAGCAACCATAACATTGGCTTATTGAAAGTTATGCACCTTTGTACTTAAAACAATGAATGCTAATGCATATTTGGAGTAAGTTATGGTACTGAAGATAACAGAAATAATATAAATGAGTGCATTTATACTACTGTCATTTTATGTAAGGTAGACCACTGAATCATTATAAACAACTTGCTTCTCACAATGCACACATTTTTTAAATGGCAATTATTTGGGTAAAATCTATAGTACTTATATTTCTTGTTAGAAAAAAAACGGATAAAAATTCAAACATAAAAAAAACCCTTGAATTTTTACATTTTATAGACTTAAAAGACCCAAGTAAAATATATCATTGAGTTGTCATTATTTTGACGCTGTTTCGCGAATGGTCAGATTTGCCAATCACTAGTGTGGAACAATTTTAATTTAAATGTTACAATGTGTCAAGAACTCTTACTAATAATGGGGTTAGAAATGACAACTGAACTCTGATATTTGCAATTTAATTGATACAAAGTGATGGGCTTTAATGTATTAATAGAACCTGAAAGGTTTTTCTTTTATTTTAATACATAAAATTGGGCTATTTAGGCCAACAGGGCTAACAACCAGCTAGTATACTAGAGCATGGGTTGCATTTGACTCTAACACTTAAGGCAGGGCCTTCACAAAGTGGAAGAAACTAAAATGTGGTGTGGTGTAACTACAACTCCCATAGGCTAGTGTGCATAAAATGATAAAAGAAGAGGACGCCAGGAGGTTCTTGCAAATCAAACAGAACGGAATAGTTTATTTGTCAGAGACGGATGATCCTGAAAGGCATAGGCAGAATAGATATTCACAAGGATAGGACAGTACATAAGAGACAGCTGAATGTGACTCCCCTGCGGATTTAGTCAAGGTAGTACAGCATACCTCCAGGCAGAATTACCTTACAAGAGGTCTGAACCCCACCTAGTAGAGTGGTCAGGGAGAAGAGCCTAGACCTGACACAGTATCCACTGTGGTTCCTTCACTGTAGGCAATCTTATAGTCTTGGGAAGCTATTCCCTGCTAGAATCTTTGATGGAGCACAAAGCTGCTCTCTATATCTTCCCTTACTATCTTACTCTCCTAGAGAGTACTATAACAGATATATATCCTGTCAGTAACTGGCCTCATTCACTGGGTCCCTGCTCCCCGACTTATCTCTCTAGAGGTACTGGTCCCTCTAGGGCATAAAGGCTTTACTGGGCCTTGGTGCACCCAGGCTCCTCCTGGAAGCATTCAGCTAGGTCAGCAACCACAAGCCAAAGAAGAAGATCCACCCCTTCTCACTCAATAAACAAAAGTGTGACTGGAAGTGCCCACAACACCTCTTGGTCAATAACTGGGAAAGTAGCAATAGATAGACGGGAGCCTGAATAACCACGGGTAGTTTTAGAATTAAAAAAATTCTTTATTTCCAAGCATCTTTAAAAACACAAACAGGTATCCTCCTGGAGATCTTTAACTAAACCATGACGTGTCTAGTCACCTGATGCGTTTCGTGCCTCTCTTTTAGGGATGTAGCGAACTGTTCGCCGGCGAACTAGTTCGCGCGAACTTCGACTGTTCGCGTGCGCCGCAAGTTCGCGAACGTCGCGCGACGTTCGCCAATAGGCGTTCGCGTCAAAATCGTTCGACCATTCGATCGCTAAAATCGAACGATTTTCGTTCGAATCGAACGATCGAAGCCATTGAATTGAATGAAATCATTAGATCCAATGGCTTCGATCGTTCGATTCGAACGAAAATCGTTCGATCGAACGATTAAAATCCTTCGATCGTTCGAATCGAACGATTTTCGGATGTTCGAAGTTCGCGAACTGTTCGCATTTTTTGCCGGTGTTCGCGAACGGCGTTCGCGAACACATTGTCGGCGGTTCGCTACATCCCTACTCTCTTTGACACTTCATCAGCGGTGGAGTCTAGTCCTAGCTCTCTGCCTTATATAGTGTATACAATTAATACAATATGCCCTTTAAAATTTACATATTACACTTTTGGTTTATCAGGCTATAACTTTGCTATATAATTGTGGGAATCCTAATCAATCTTCGGAATACAATACAATAATAGGAATCTAAGTTAGGGGGTATTTTCAATGGTGTTTCTATACATATATATTTTATTTAATTTAAAGAAAACATGAAACCTCCCAATCACTGTTAAACCCCTGTGGGTGGCATGTTTTCAATGTGAAAATCCAATATACAGTACCTCCCTTTGGTCTATCACTTTTAGGGATGTAGCGAACTGCCGTTTATGTGTTCGCGAACGCCGTTCGCGAACACCGGCAAAAATGCGAACAGTTCACGAACAGTTCGCGAACAGTTCACGAACTTCGAACATCCGCAAAATCGTTCGATTCGAACGATCGAAGGATTTTAATCGTTCGATCGAAGGATTTTCGTTCGAATCGAACGATCGAAGCCATTCGATCGAATGATTTCATTCGATCGAATGGCTTTGATCGTTCGATTCTAACGAAAATCCTTTCGATTTTAGCGGTCGAAGGAATCGAATGGTCGAACGATTTTTGTTCGAATCGAACGCAAACTCGTATTGGCGAACGTCGCGCGACGTTCGCAAACATTCGGCGGACGCGAACAGTCGAAGTTCGCGCGAACTAGTTCGCCGGCGAACAGTTCGCTACATCCCTAATCACTTTCTGCAAAACTCCTCCTCTCACTCCTAATTTGACTAATTCGATACCTTGGAATTTTATTAAGCTGAAGTTACCATTATGTTTTAACATAATGTGTTTACTTATGGCTGAAATTCTTCTGTGAGTGATTTGATCCAAATTGTTTAAATCTATTGGTATGAGGTGTTCTCGCACCAGTTCCTTTAGGGTTCTGCAAGTTCGACCCACATATTGTTTGCCACACTCACATGTGGCTAGATAAATAATACATTTAGAGTCACAATTAATATAACTTCGTATAGGGAAATTCTGCCCAGTTATACTACTCTGGAAACTATCCTTTATCAATATGTGTTTGCAGACCTTACATCTATTTTTACCACATTTGTAACATCCATTTTTGTTTAACCATTTATTGATTTCTTTTCTAGTTTTTTTTTGAAGAACATAAGCTTGGGGAGACATCACTTGCAATGGTTCTATTACGTTTGAATACAAAGAGAGGCACGAAACGCGTCTGGTGACGTCATGGTTTAGTTAAAGATCTCCAGGAGGATACCTGTTTGTGTTTTTAAAGATGCTTGGAAATAAAGACTTTTTTTTATTCTAAAACTACCCGTGGTTATTAAGGCTCCCATCTATCTATTGCTACTTTGGACATGTCATTGTGTCTGGAGCAGAGTCCAGGCGACGGAGGGCCACCACGAGGGTAGATGCGGACCATTCACATGTAAGTTACTTGTATGCCAATAACTGGGAAATGTAAATTACAACTAGCTATATGGTCATCTGCCCAGAAACTAGGGAGATCAGGAAGTATAGAGATTTGAAGCCATAGGGGCACATTAACCCTATGGGTCAATACAGTTATATAAGTTAAGTAAGGGTATGATGTTCTGGTAACTGGAATGGGAAGGCACAGTACTAATAAGTTACTTCTGAGAATTGTCTTTTATTTTTCTTACTATAATTCCCCCTCCTGCTGTCTTCAGTACTTAGCAACTATTAGATTTAAAAAAAAAATAATCATCAAAAGTATTGATGTCTAAATTTTATTCAGTGTACATATCTTTGAGGCCCATTTATCAAAGGTCGAATTTCGATTTCATGTGAATTTTTTTAATTCAAATATACTCACAATTCGACTGGGAGGTTATTTAAGAAAAAAAAAATTCCAACCCAAATATTCTAATCGTAGTTGATTAATAGGAATCGAGCTTTTCTCCCGAAAAAAAACCTTGAATGTCAGGAAGGCTTTTAACATATCCAAATGGCTCAACGGACTTCTGCCATTGACTTCTACATGAATTCGGCAGGTTTTAGATGGTAAATATTCAAATTAGGACTGTTTCCTTGGTTGAGGTGTGATAAATCTCACATTTGAATTTACATTAGAATAGGGAGATTGCAATTTGAATATTCAATATCAGTGGGACATTGCCAACCAATATAAATACATTCACCTTCTTTTTAATTTTTAATCTGATGATTTCTCAGGCAGATTCGGGCCGACATTCACACAACTTTTGCAGGCTTAATAACACAAGTGCAACCCATGAGTTTGTCAGTATATGGGATATTATGCATGTTATTATATCACACATTGCGTGGACGTGTATTAAGCTTAGTAAAAAAAATAAGTTGATCAAATACACCCTACATTACTGTCTGTTCCAAGCATCACTAAAGAAATTCTAGTGTATGTGTAAAATACAAACCAGTGATTGCAGTGTAAAAGAGGTTTTTTTTTTTTGTTTGTTTGTTTTTTTAAATATCCCACCTGAATTTTCATCTTGACTTGCATGGGTGTAATTGAAAAATAACAATGGCATCAATTTTGATGTTTGGACAGTGTAAAAAAAAACAAAAAAACATAACATAATCTGTTTCATGGTTTCTGGGAAAACAAAGAATTTATTTGATTCTGTTTAATAGTACATAGAGTACCTCAATTCTACACCAGTACATTCATGTATAGAGTAATAACTGGAGTTTTCCACTTAATCTATTATTTTCTGTCCTCACAAACATTTTGTTACAGAATACTAGAGATATAAATACATTCAGGAAGCATACCATCAGGAAAATGGGTCACTAGCTTCCCAAATACT
Source organism: Xenopus petersii (assembly GCA_038501925.1). Lineage (NCBI taxonomy): Eukaryota > Metazoa > Chordata > Amphibia > Anura > Pipidae > Xenopus > Xenopus petersii. The sequence continues at coordinate 69,966,879 of CM076683.1, read as the reverse complement.
ACACTTCTTCATCATGCCTGGAGCTCTCCTTTGAAAAACTTGTACTGTGGGGCCCATTTCCTAACTATCTGTCAGGCCTTACCTGTCTAGAGTCCAGATGTGAGGAGACGAGGTCCAGCAGGAGTGTGACAAGCTGTAGTAGTAAGAAGGAATAGGCAGAAGAGTAGTCGGAATGCAGGCCGGAGTCGGTGCAGGCGGAATTCAGTCGAGATCCAAAGCGAAGTCAAAACTAGAATCAAATAGTCAGGGTTCCAAAAGGTACAGGAGCAGGTTTTTATCAACAAGCACAGAGCCTTCCCCTGAGCATCCTTTTAAAGAGGTATTTTGGCACCAAATGTAATGACGCCTGCATCCTGCGTCATCACGCCACGCACGTCCACGTTAGCAGATGTTTTTGACGGCTGCGTCCGTTTCAGCGTGCGACGTAAGATGATGCACATCTTGGTTTGCGTGCTCATGCACGCTGAAACCTCACACTATCGAATTTTTATATTTTTGCACAAATCTCAAAACTTTTGTGGTTTTCATATATTTCTAAAAAAGCTGATACTTATTAAATCAATTGAGCACAAAAAGCTTTTATACCAAACGTCAAAAGTAAAAGTTATTGAGGTGCTATAGAAGTCAATGGGAGATGCACTGATCTTATTGGACTGATTTAAATCAATTCAGACTTTTAGAGGTTTTCGTTTTTTTTTTCCACTAGGAATTGTCAGAAAAAATTATGTTTTAGATGTTTTTGAGGTATTCATTCAAAGCTTTTTTTCATTTCCACTTTTTATATTCAGAACTTTTAATAAATTCAATGATAATCATGGTTTTAAGGTTGTGAGTTTAGTTGTGATTTCAAAAAAACACTAAAATTCTACCTTTAATAAATAAGCCTCCATAATTAGGGGTTATTTATCAAACTCCGAACATCTCTCTCTCACTATTTTGTTAAAACCACTCCGGCCAAATCCCTGCCTACTTTTTACCGTATTTAACAATAAACTTTCACGAAAATCTGGTGCAGGAAAAGCGTAAATAACATCCAAATTGGATTTGATCCTGAAAACTCCAACTGTATCGCATTATTGCCTGAAAACCACAAAATCTTTTGATTACTGTAGGAAACCCAGCGCAGATCATGATATCTTCCAATTGTAAAGGGGACATCTGCCATTGACGTCTACATGACCTCGGCAGGTCTGAGATGGAGTACTTTTTTATTCAGATTTTTAACCCCATCGGGGTTTAATAAATCACAAAAATTGGAGGTTTTTTTCTCTGAAAAACTGGTGGTTTCCTTTTTAAAAGTCTCACCAGAAAAAAAATGGACTTTAGTAAATATCCCCTGAATCTTCTCTCAGTGTACTTGAGTAGTTCAATGACAGGACTGAGTGCAGTGCTTACTGCAGATAAAGAATGAGTTAATATGTATTAAATTTGAGTTTAGGCATAGGTAAGTTAATAAATGAAAAATGCCAATAAGTAATATCCATTTATGATCAGCCTGAAGTAAGGCACTTCATCCACTAAACATAAAAAAGTGATTTGTACTGTAAGCAGAACATACAGTACAACTAATAGCCACAAATCCCAAGGAGAATGCTACAGTAAATGCAGCAAGTTACAGATGATTAATAACATTACTATACAGTAGGGATGTAGCGAACCGCCGCCGATGTGTTCGCGAACGCCGTTCGCGAACACCGGCAAAAAAGCGAACAGTTCGCGAACAGTTCGCGAACTTCGAACGCTCGATAAAATCGTTCGATCAAACGATCGAAGGATTTTATTCGTACGATCGAAGGATTTTCGTTCGAATCGAACGATCGAAGCTATTCGATCGAATGATTTTAATTCAATCGAATGCTTATAATCGTTCGAACGAATGGAAATCGTTCGATTTTAGCGATCGAATGGTCGAATGGTCGAATGGTCGAACGAAATTTTACTTCGAATCGAACGCGAACACCAATTGGCGAACGCCGCGCGACGTTCGCGAACATTCGGCGGACGCGAACAGTCGAAGTTCGCGCGAACTAGTTCGCCGGCGAACAGTTCGCTACATCCCTACTATACAGCACAAATAATTCTAAAATGTACAAAGACTTTCAAGCATGGGCCATATTAAATGACTTGCCCAAGGCAACAAAGAGTTGACAGAGAAATGAAGAAGAAAGCTAAGTCAGGAGCAATTGCATTTTTGTACATGTAGTAGAAGGGGTGTGGATAAATAAATTGAATCTCAAATGTATTACTATTATATGATTAAGTACATGCAGCACACAATAAAAAGCAATCAGTCAAAAAGCAGATATTGACACAATAGGAATGAAATGATTAACTATGTTACAGAATTCTCTCTATTTATCTTTTTCAACTTTTACTTTAAAAGAATCTTCCATATGGCAGCAGAAACTCAGTGGGGCTCATTTATTAACTCATGCAGCACTTAAAGGGATACTGTCATGAGAAAAGTTTTTTTTTTTTCAAAATGAATCAGTTAATAGTGTTGCTCCAGCAGAATTCTGCACTGAAATCCATTTCTCAAAAGAGCAAACCATTTTTATATATTCAATTTTGAAAACTGACATGGGGCTAGACATATTGTCAATTTCCCAGCTGCCCCAAGTCATGTGACTTGTGCTCTGATAAACTTCAATCGCTCTTCACTGCTGTACTGCAAGTTGGAGTGATATTACCCCCCTCCCTTTCCCCCCCAGCAGCCAAACAAAAGAACAATGGGAAGGTAACCAGATAGCAGCTCCCTAACACAAGATAACAGCTGCCTGGTAGATCTAAGAACAACACTCAATAGTAAAAACCCATGTCTCACGGAGACACATTCAGTTACATTGAGAAGGAAAAACAGCAGCCTGCCAGAAAGCATTTCTCTCCTAAAGTGCAGGCACAAGTTACATGACCTGGGGCAGCTGGGAAATTGACAAAATGTCTAGCCCCATGTCAGATTTAAAAATTGAATATAAAAAAATCTGTTTGCTCTTTTGAGAAATGGATTTCAGTGCAGAATTCTACTGGAGTAGCACTATTAACTCATGCGTTTTGAAAAAAACATGTTTTCTGATGACAGGATCCCTTTAATCTGGGGCAACCGAATGTATGTGCCATTTTGTGTGCACACACAAATAAATTTGCTGCCATAAAAGTTTTGCAAAGGTTTTGTTTATGTATTGTGGGAGTTATGCAATTTGCATGGAAATGTCCACAGTGGCATTGATATTTTTATGGAAGTTTGTGGTGTACTTCTAATGCAGTTGTGGCCAGTAGCACTAGTATGTGTGCATCATTTATTACAAGTTGTGCTACAGAAAATGTGCAGTTTCCTGCGACACAAATGTCAGCATCCAAAGTAGCATATGAATTGCACTTTAAAACATTTGTGTGCTACATTATTAAATATACACATGCGCTAGGCAAAAGTTAGATCTATGCAGGCATTTTAGTGCTGCAATGCGTTAAATGAGCCCAGTGTTTTTTTCTTGGACATTTAACCTTGCTTTCTCTGTTGTTAAGTTTACATGCCCAATGCAACCTATATGAGGTGGGTGCACGGGGGGGGGGGGTGCACGCTGAGGCTCAGGCCTCTCAAAGGAGTGGCGATGGGGGGGCAGCTTATGTACTGTTTTTTGCACTGACTTCACACACTGATAGATCTTTATATAACTTTGCCAATAGATTTTATAGAAACATTGATGGTGTAAGGCACAGGTAGCCTATTAGTTATAGCCAGCAATATTAGCAAGTGCCCAGTACCCAGAGTACAAGGTCCCTACAGTAGTGTTTCTCATGGAAACTATTCCCGAGACCTATTCCTATTCACTTAAGGAACAAAGCTGGTGGGGAATATCCAGGGTACTAATCCTTCTGGGAGCCTATTGTTACTCTACAAATTACCCTAATCCTGACTAACCACAATGTAGCAAATTCTACCTTGTTCTATTACTGAGGCCTAATACTGTACCATATGCTATTCATCATCCAAGTGTGGTCCAAAGAATCAAAATTTCATCTCCCTGTAACATATTAGTTAAGCAAGAACCTGGAGTTAGGCTTCTGGCACAGATCTGATTCTTCTGTAAAGTAGGAAAGCCCAGCTAGTCCTGGATTTTACAGAGGCCCTTTTGGGGCACCAGAACTTTCTGCTGCGGTTCTAACTGGGAACCTACCAACTTCAGATGTCAAGTTCAAAATGAGGTACAAGGCAAGGGTCAAACAAAGAGGAGTGAGTTTCGTAATCAATGTACAGGCCAAGGACAAAGTCCAGGATTAAATGCACAGAAGGGCTTGAGCAGGATCTGAGATAACCAGAAGCCATCTTGGGCAAGGATTAAGGTTTAAATAGGGAATTTTGCCACCAAAACTACAGGAGGAAGTGATCCAGAGGAAGATGGGCAAATCTATTGGCAAAATGGCCATTATTGCTTCATAATGGCTACTCCGCATGTTATGACATCACCAAGTGCGTCAGGATGCACATTCAATGATACAACAACATTGCCGCGAACGTGCTTGCAGACCTGGAGAGCAACCATCGGTCAGTATGATCCAAGGTGGGAGAGCGCGCTTGACTGACGGAATGCCTTACACTCCCCCTTTAAACACTAGGGCCCCTGACACCCCTGGTCAGCTTAGTACTCCCAGAGCATGACTTAGCGTGTAAAAATTCCCTAGAAATAAATGAAGAGTGGCAAAATTCTGCAGTAGCAGACTGTGTGGCAATCTCTAAATTCACTTTGTTATAAATATACCGCTGGATGAGAAATTCGGATGCTCATAGTGACACTATGGTAAGGTTACTAGATAATTTGAAATAGTTAATGCAAATCAATAGGCTGCCTGTACACAAGTTTTTGTTTTAGCAATATTAATTTTTTCTTACATCATGTAGTAACCTTTAAATAGGGCCCTATGCCTGAAAAATTCCTAAAGTGTACACTTATTTCCTACTTCCAAAACACAGACTGCTATTTGCAATATACACAGTTTTAATGGCTTTTTTAAATATATTTCTAAAACTTTTCATGCATCATTATAAAAACTGCAGCACAGAACAGAATAAATCTTCTATTTATTGTTCGGTCCAATGAGATTTCAAATCTAAGCTGAAACATCAGGTAAACTAGCTAGTTAGGTAAATAAACATTTAACAATTTGGAGGTGACAACTGAAAAGATTTATTGTTATCTTGAATATATTTTTATTATTATGAGAGCTTTATATCTGACTGTGCAACAAATAAATGGCACATATTTTCTTAGTATACGCAGCAGAGTTCTACATCTAAGCAGTGGCGTAACTTCGGATTCCAGGGCCCCCCTGCAAAAGATTTTTCAGGGCCCCCCTCTGCACAAAAAACTGGGAGAATTGAATGTATAATATCCCCAGAACTATAGAAGGATGTCACAGTTGCAATTCCATATATAAATACCCCAGAACTATAGAAGGATGGCAAAGTGTCAATTTCACATATAAATACCCCAGAACTATAGAAGGATGGCACACAGTGGTGTAACTACTGAGCAAGCAGACCCCGCAGTCGCGGGGGGACCTGGGGGTACAGGGGGCCCGGCGGGACCTGCTTCCTCCGTAGTACATCGTACCTGCCATAGTGACACATTTCCCCAGGTACACCAAGTGCTGTTTAAACACATAATGTAACAGCATTTGTGCTGTATAGATTGGTTTCTGCAATTCACTAAAGTCTGGCCACTGGAGAAACAGAAAGTTATTAACAATATCATTCCCTGAAATGGTTAACCTGCCGAGGTCTCACTGCAGCCTAGAGAAGAAGCATTTCTGCAGCATAAGTCAGCGGTACCGTGACAACTTCCTGCTCCTCACAGTCACCAGGACACTCCCATCTATGTATATGGAAAAATGTGTAGTAATGGGCATGTGAGTGTGTCTCATGTGTGTTGTATTTGAATTTGTGCTAAACACAAAATGACAGCTCCCAGAAACGAGCCACTCTTACTCATGTTTATAGTGTTCATCATGCTATAGTCGGTATAGCTGCCAAGCTGCCACTTTATGATTGCCATGTGTTACTGTTTGCTTCATAGTTTAAGAAGTTTGTTATGAAAAATGTGTGCTTTAGTGGTAGCTGGCTGTATTATTTCCACGTCTGATGGTTTTAGTTTCATCTAATATTGTACTTCAATCCACAGTGACTTTCCTAATGCTCTACCAAATGCACTTACATGCTATTCAATTGTTTTGATCAGCTGGTATACCACTAACCCCCTTATGTAATAAAAGGAACCAAGTTTGCCCAGTAGCAGAATCCCATAGCAACAAATAAGATATTTGATTTTAAACAGCTGACCAGTGAATGCTACCTGCTGATTGGTTGCTATGGGTTACTGCTCCTGGGCAAACTTAGTGCCTTTTATTACATAACCCCCTAAGCATCTATAGGCATAATAGGCAAATAGATATTACTGGAATCCTCATCAAATTAATGTGAGGGGCCCAAAAAAATCTTTTATCAATATAAATTAAAATGATTAAATAACTAGAGCCCACAGGGCCTTCTATGCTCTTGGGTCCCCCTGCAGCCACAGGGCATGCTTCCTCTATAGCTACATCCCATCTATAGGTGCGGCATACAAAGGAATACCAAATACTTAGGTCTGTCTTGGTCGTTTTATAGTACATTTTTCCCTTGTATCTGAGCTGCTGTATACCTCAACACCTTGTGCAGATGTGGACAAGGGCTTGTGTTTAAGGGGTTGGTATACTGAGCATTATGAAAGTCACTGTGGAATGAAGTACAATATTAGATGAACCTAAAACTGTCAAACGTGGAAATAATAATGACAGTCAAGCAGCTACCACTAAAGCACACATTTTTCATAACAAACTTCTTAAACTATGAAGCAAACAGTAACACATGGCAATCATAAAGTGGCAGCTTGGCAGCTATACAGACTATAGCATGATGAACACTATAAACATGAGTAAGAGTGGCTCGTTTCTGGGAGCTGTCATTTTGTCAAATTCAAATACAACACACATGAGACACACTCACATGCCCATTACTACACATTTTCTCCATATACATAGATAGAACTGTATGAGGCCGGCAGCAGACAGCACTCACCTGTTTGCAGAGCTACACGTATGTATGACTAAGCATCCGGTAGTTTCCTACAGGAGGAGGGGAGTGGGTGTGTCCGGGTGGGTGTGACTGTGAGGAGCAGGAAGCTGTCACGGTACCTCTAACTTATACTGCAGAAATGCTTCTTCTCTAGGCTGCAGTGAGACCTCGGCAGGTTAACCGCTTCAGGGAATGATATTGTTAATAACTTTCTGTTTCTCCAGCGGCCAGACTTTAGTAAATTGCATAACTCAATCTATACAGCACAAATGCTGTTACATTATGTGTTTAAACAGCACTTGGTGTACCTGGGGAAATGTGTCACTATAGCAGGTACATTGTACTACGGAGGAAGCAGGCCCCGCCGGGCCCCCTGTACCCCCGGGCCCCCCGCGACTGCGGGGTCTGCTTCCTCGGTAGTTACGCCACTGCATCTAAGCAACATATAAAATACCTTAGCCATGCTGTCTTTTATATTTTATAATATGGGGCATAACAATTTTTTTTATGTCATTCATGCTAGATATAAAACCATGTCCTTGACTCTTATGTGTTTATTCTATTTTACAATATTTACAGTTTTATTTTCAAACTGCTTTATTTAAAACTCTTTAGTTAAAAATGTTTTTAAAAAATTGCATTTGCTGCTTTTAAACAAGCAGTGATTCTAGAAACAGTATTATTACCTTGTGCTGATTAATATTTTCAACTGTTCCAATTTTTACATTAAAATAGTCAGAAGTGCACCTCCTTTACATTATAATGGATCACGACCTTTCTAGACCTTCCAAAATCAATTTTTTCCCCAAGTTTTTATAGGGAAAAAAACCCCAATTTTTTTTTTTTTGTTTCAATATTTCTTTATTGCAGATATTCAATAATTACATCTCAGTGCATTGATAAGAAAAGTTCAGGTATACAATCATTGAAAACAACAGATAGCAATTAAACATAGTACACGCAATACAATTGTCCGACTCCTGAGTTAGTGCTATATGCTACAGAGAATGTAAAAATATTGATAAACAAGGCATTCGAAAAAGTTTTTTAACAGGGGTTAGGTGGGAGAGGAAAAGAAAGGAGAAACGGATAGAGGCAGCAAGACAGGAGAAAAAGAAGCAGAGAGAAGGAGAAAAGAGAGGAAAAAAAAAAAAAAGGGGAGGGGAGAGAAGGAGAATTCTTCCATACACTGCCCCAAGCATTATACAAAGAAAATAGCAGTAAGGTTGTACCACAGGACTCCAGTCCTGTTACTTCATATGGCCTACTAAAGGCTAAGACAGTACGATGAAATCTCTCGGGGTAACGGTAATGAATCCATGGGTCCCAAACTTTCGTGAATTGTTCCTGTTTATCCTGCGATATACTAGTGAGTTTTTCCATAAGGAAGACAGCATCTATTCTATTTTTGACTGCGGAGAAGTGTAAATGGGGAGTCAGCCAAGTTTAGCAATGGTTTGCTTAGCGGCAGTGAAAAAATGTGTGATTAGTTTATAGTGCAGTTTATATAACGCCTCTATTGGTTTGTTCAGTAATGCTTCCACTGGGCATTTAGGTAAGTTTACTTGCAATTAGGGATGTAGCGAACTGTTCGCCTGCGAACTTGTTCGTGCGAACTTCGACCGTTCGCGTCCGCCTAATGTTCGCGAACGTTTGGGAACGTTCGCAATTTGAGTTCGCGACCATTCGACCGCTAAAATCGAACGATTTCCATTCGTTCGAACGATTTCCATTCGTTCGAACGATTAAAATCCCTCGAACGTTCGATTCGAATGAAAATCCTTCGATCGAACGATGAAAATCCTTCGAACGTTCGAATCGAACGAAAAATCCTTTGAACGTTCGAATCGAACGATTTTGCGGGTGTTCGAAGTTCGCGAACTGTTCGCGAACTGCTTGCATTTTTTGCCGGTGTTCGCGAGCGGCGTTCGCGAACACCAAAACAGCAGTTCGCTACATCCCTACTTGCAATACCGTATATATTAATTCGTAGACTCTAGCCCATAAACGTCGCGCCCTATTACACTGCCAAAATGTATGTAACATTGTGCCTAGTGAGGCACAGCCCCTGAACCAATTAGGATTAGCACCCTGTTTCCACTTGGCTATGCGAGTAGGTACCAAGTACCATCTACTTAAGATCTTATATGAGGTTTCTTGCGCCAATATATTAACCGAAGTATGCATCGTATTCGTAAAAATAGCTTGCCAAGTTTGCTCATCCAAATCCTGTGACAATTCTGCTGTCCAGGCTTTAATATATGTGAGGGATACTATAGGTTGTGAAGTAGTGCCTTGTCTGTATAAGTAACTGAGAGATCCTTTCATTTGGGGACGATGTAAACATAATGTTTCAAAAAATGTGAGAGGGGAAAAAGAACATTGCTTTTCTAGAGTAGCTAAGAAGTGCCGTATTTGATTATAGCGGTATTGTTCTCGATCAGGAATGGCATATCTATCTTGTAGGACAGTCCAGCTGAGGGCTTTACCATGCAATAAGTTGTGGCGAATATGTGTGAGTCCTGTATCCACCCACCATTTGAATTGCCTAGTATCCAGGCCTGGTGGAAAGTCTGGATTATTAAACAGGGGTGCTAAAGGTTTATGCTTAGACAACCAGTGAGGTTTAGAGTTTATAGCATGCCATATAGCCAAGGTATGTTTGACAGTGGGAAAGTACTTAGTAGATTGTGATACAGCAGGAATCCAAAGAGTATCCCCAAGGAAGCTACAGTGACAAATACCCTGTTCAATCAATACCCATTTCGGTGGTTGGGAAAGGACAAACCAATGTAACAACTGAGATATCTGTGCCGCCATATAATATTCACGAAAGTTTGGGACACTTAAGCCACCCATTGACCTATGTCTATATAATATTGCCTTAGCTATTCTCAGTCGTGTAGTACCCCATATAAACTTGAGGCATGCGTTTTGTAACCTAGTCATCAAATCAACTGGCGGTGGAACAGGAAGGGTACGGAACAGGTACAATATACGGGGTAGTATACTCATTTTTACAATGTTAATTCTACCAAACCATGAGATCGAAAAACTTTTCCAGGAGTCTAAGTCATCCATTAATTTTTTGATAAGGGTTTTGTAATTATTGATACTCAACGTGTGATATGAATCCGTAATACGTACCCCTAAATATTTGATCGAGGTTTGCACCCATTCGAAATCAAAGTTCAATTCTAAAAGTTTCTTCAAAGCAGGGGAGATGTTAAGCGGTAATGCCTCAGATTTAGATACGTTAAGTTTAAGCCCAGAAAGCAATCGAAATTTGTCCATGATATTAAATAGGTTTGGCAATGAAATCAATGGTTTGGAAATAGTAAGCAACAAGTCATCTGCATATAAACAACATTTGTATTCCTGCTGTGCTATAGATATACCCGATACATCAACATCATGCCTTATCCATGCTGCCAAAAATTCCATTGTCAGAACAAGCAATATTGGCGACAGTGGGCACCCCTGCCGCGTACCTCTCTCTATTACAATTGGAGTGGAAAGAAAGCCACAAAACTTCATTTGTGCCGTAGGGGAGTTATACAATGCCTTAATATGAGACAAAAAAATCAGAGGGAACCCATATCTATCCAGGGCATATTTAAGAAAATCCCATGACAGTGAGTCAAAAGCTTTCTCTATATCCAGAGAGAGGAGCACAGTGGGTGTGCCCCTCTCTCTGGCCCAATGTACCAAATCAATAACCCTGTGAATGTTGTCTGTTGGCTGTCTGCCAGGCACAAAACCAGTCTGGTCTCTATCTAATAAGGTATTCAGAAACACATTGATACGCTTTGCCATAATTTTTCCTATAAGTTTGATATCATGGTTTAATATTGTAATTGGCCTATGGTTTTCAGCTAAATTGCTGTCTTTGTTCGGTTTCGGGATGGCTGTAATAAATGCTCTAAGAGAATCAGAAGGGTATCGCTGACCATGAAATTGAACATATTAGTAATATAAGGTATCAAGACTTTGGAAAAATGTTTATAATAAGGGGCTGTAAGCCCATCTGGCCCAGGTGCTTTGTGCGATTTCAAAGATTTTATGGCCCACTGGACTTCTTCTATAGTAATAGGTTGTTCCATAGAAGCTATCTGATCTTTAGTTAGAGTAGGAATCGCTATGTCTCGGAAGATTGAGTCCACTTTCCGTTTGTTAAATACGGTTTGGTTCTTATAGAGTTGTGAGTAATAATCTCTAAATGTTTCAGCAATTTTGGAAGGATTAGCTGTAAGAGCGCCTGATTTGGTAAGTAAACTATACGTAGAAGGACCTTTTTGCATGTTTCTCAGTTTATTGGCTAACATGGTATCAATTTTATTAGCCTTAGTATAAAGTTTTTGTCTCATCCATTGAAGTTGTTTCTCAACATCCTCTAAAAGGAGTAAGTTGAGTTCCGTTCTGAGTTGTCGGATACTTTTAAACAATCTATTATTAGGATTAGTTCTGTACTCTAGCTCAGTGTGCTCCAATTGCTGTGTCAAAGTATTCACATTTATAGCTTTGTCCCGTTTCTTTTGTGAACAAATTTTAATAATAACACCCCTGATATAGGTTTTATGAGCTTCCCAAAGTATTGGTTCAGATACATCAGGGGTGTTATTAATTCCAAAATAGGAAAGTAACTCCTGTTCAATTTGGGAGCGAACTTGAGGGTTTGTAAGGATGGCTTCATTCAATCGCCATATTGGGGTACGTCTCAGAGAATCTAAATCACGTAGAACAACCTTCACAGGATTATGATCTGACCAAGAACACACAGGGATTGTTGCCGAAAGTATTTTTGACAAAAGTGGGAGACCAAGCAAGACATAGTCAATTCTGGAGTAAGTCTTATTAGGGTTCGAGTAGAAGGTATAATCGCTTTTAAAGGGATTACGCTCCCTCCATGCATCAGCAAGCCCCATATCTTTCAGTTTGGTTAGTAAGAATTTTGAAATAGATTCAGAATATTTCTTAAGTGGGTTCAAAGGATCATAACGATCTTTTTTAGCATTTAAAGTAGCGTTCAAATTGCCTCCTATAATCACCTGTCCTCTGTGGTGTACGGACAAAGACGTGAAAAATCTATTATAAAATTTATGTTGGTGATCATACGGGCTATATACTGATGCTAAGGTGTAGAGCGTTTCCCCAATAAGACAAACAATAATGACAAAATGCCCTTGCGGGTCGGGCACACACTTCAACAATTTAAATGGTACATTTTTGTTGATAAAGATTCCCACGCCCTTCTGTTTCTTCTCCGCCGTGGCCAAAAAAACATGTGGGAATTGGCTATGAAAATAGGTAGGAATTGAAGTCCTGGAAAAATGTGTTTCCTGCAAAAAAAGTATTTGTATGCCCATGGATTTATAATAGCGAAAGGCCATCAAGCGTTTTTGAGGGCTATTAAGTCCCTTAACATTATGCGTCAAAAAAAGCGCCATTGTGGTACCCGGAAAGAACAACTCTTCAGATAATCATACCATTCCCAAAGTAATAGCAGAGATTGAGCTAGCCAGAAATAAAGTAAATCCAAAGTTCTTGAAATGTCAGTGCAGCATAATAAGGCAAAAAGGGAGAAAATCAAAAAAAAGAAAAAAAAATGAAAACCAGTATGGTCGAAAAAAGAAAATCATTGAAAAGTCACAGCAAGAGAACATCAAACTGGGGGTGAAACTGTAATATCCCAATCGGATATACATAACCAGAACAGTCCACACTAAGATGTGGCCCCTCACTCAAAAGGATCATATGAGTGATCAATGTCTCAATGTGGAGAATATGTTCCAGTAACATCCTCACCGATGACATTTGTGTAGTGGTGAGGGGGGTAACGTCCTCCTGGCCGAGGAAGTGTCACAGAATAAACTAAACGCTACATGATGTAGTGTAGTGTAACAAGCTCCCATATAGGGGGCAGGTGCAGAGATATATAGAAAAGAAACGGTGTTACCATTGACGAATAGGGTCTCATGGGGATTTCAGTGATGCTTTCTCCCATATAGTAGCCAACGGGCTTCTTGGGGATGGCGGTGTTTGAGCAGGCGAGGAGTGCAGACGATCAGGCAAGCTTTGATCTGAAGCTATTCCCAACAAGCGAAGCATCGCTTGCCCCTCTTTCAGCGACTTGACCAGATGTTGTTCGTTGTTGTAGGTGAATAACAACTTGAATGGAAAGCCCCACCGATACAGGACATTGTGCTGTCGTAATAGCTGTGTGACAGGGCGTAATTCCCTTCGCCGCTGGATAGTAATGCTGGCCAGATCCGAAAAGATTTGGAAAGAGTTCGAATTGTAGCTTAAGTCCGCGGTTCCTCGAACGGCCGCCATAACTGCCTCCTTCGTGCAGTAGTAATGAAATCGTAGGATAACATCTTGCGTCATTCCATTGGCCTTTCTAGGCCCCAACGCTCGGTGCACACGGTCCAGTTCTAAACGAGCGAGTGGTATATCTGGAACCAGAGTGCCCAAAAGTTTAGGGATTTCTACCTGCAAATCCTTAATGTCCTCAGTAAGGCCCCGTATACGGATGTTATTCCGTCGGGACCTATTCTCCAAATCCTCCAATCGTTCCACCACATCCTCATATTGTGTCGATAGGCGTGTAATTGAAGAGTCATGCTCATTCAAGCGTATGATAGCGCCATCCAGCTTATTTTCCATTTCCTCAGTGCGGTGTCCCAAATCGCGTATTTCGCGTGTAAGCTGCGATGTGATAGTTACCGACATTTCAGTCAGTTCCTTGTGAAATAAAGATTTAAACTTGTGCAGTAATGTCGTGTCACTAACATGCGGTGAATCATGTGGCATGTCAGAATGTAGGCTCACCGGACTATCTGGCGGTCCGCTATCCGATTGCGTAGAGGCGAAGGGACTCGCCGCCGCCATCTTGGAATCCTCCGGGGCCGAGCTTTGTGAGTCAAAGAAGTCATTCAACGGCTTCTGTAGTGTCTTCTTCTTGGCTTTTCCTGTCCTAGTCATGTCCCCACTGGATTAGGCAGCAGATGGCACCATTACAGGGATAATAAACGGGAGCTTATGATGCTTTTTCCTCAGGCCGGGACGGAGCGATGTGCCTACATGTCTACTCACGAACGCATCACGTGACGTCCCCAAAACCCAAATTTTTTAGATTTATTATGCTCTGAAGCTGCTAAAAATGAAAATCTGAAAACACTCCAGCTAAAACCTGTCAAAATCATGTAGAAGTCAATGGCAGATGGTCCCATTAACAATTGGAACATATGTTTTACCTTCAGGATTCTCAATAGTTTCAGACTGTGCTGGTTGTTATATGATAATTGCTAAATTTGAGTTTTTAGGCAAAACGTTGATAAATTCGAGTTTTCAGAGGGGCAATTCGAAAAAGTCATACAATTCGATGCTCGATTTGGTCACGGCTTTTTGTCACACCAGTTTTTTTTTTTTTTAACTTTTATTGGAAAATTAAGGGAATTCGGGTTTGGGAGTTTGGTAGAAATTATTTTTAAAGCACGAAATGTTTTCAAATCGCCACTGTGAAAAAAATTATCTATGAAAAATGTATCTGATTATCAAATAAAAACTAGAGCAAGCAGCTTGAAACAATTGAGAATCCTAAAGGTAAAAATCATGTTCCAGTTGTTAAAGGGACCATTTGCATTTAACTTCTACATGATTTAGACAGGTTTATGGATTATTTTCAGAAAAAAATATTACATTATATGAAATAAGCTCAATAGGATTGTTTTTGCCTCCAATAGATATAATTTATATTTAAGCAGGTATCAAGTACAAAGGTAGTGTTTTATGATTATAAAGAACAATTGAATAATGTTTTAAAATTTGATTAAAATGTCAAAGGGAGATTACCTTCCAGTAATTCAGAGGTTTCTGGATTGCAGGTTTATGGCTAACAGATCCCATACCTGTATTTCTAAAACTATGAAAATATAAAAAATGAGGGACATTTGTGAATATAACTCTCTAAATTATACTTAGAGGTGAATTACTAACTTTTTTGGCACCTATTATCCAGAACAAGAACCATAATATAATGTCATCTGCATTGTTGTCAAGTGTTTCTGACATAAACCTTTCATTCTTATATTTTTATTGTTTTTTTTTAAATAATCCTATTTTGTTCACTGAATCTGATCTAATGTTACAACTTGTTTCCTTTTCTGACAGCTTAATTTGGATACGTCTTGGAAATTTATTTAATGATATGCTAATCACATGCACCAAAGACACAGCAGCCGTTTTGTGGCACAGAATCACTCAGCCCATTACAACATAACACCTAAAATTACATAACATTGTCTATAATGTCTTTTCTGTCCTCTTTAACCCTCGCAGTCATAGTATGGTGTATTTAATACAGCTATGTCAGTATCTCAGGTTACACAAGTAATTTGCATTCAAATACCTTAGATCCATAAATTATATCCATTTCTGGGATATTCCTTTTTCCAAAAAAGTTAAAATTGTTAAAAAGTAAAATTATCTGAATTCAAAAATGTATAGTTTGTATATGTTTATTGTATTAACCTTCAAAATAGTTTTCTCTTGGATACAAGAAGAATAACATTCTTTTGTTTTATACTTAATAGGTAATAAGCCACAGGACAGTCTGCTGTCAGAGTTTAAATCTAATAATAATAAAAAAACAAAAAAAACAAAACAAAAAAAAAAGTCTTTTAATTTGGAAACACATACATTTGTTTATGCAAATTCTAGGAATATCCTGCTCACAAATCACAATTAAGATAAAGTAGATCTCTGCTATACCGAGGTGATTTATGTATATAATGTATAAACTGGCATTAGCAAGTG
The DNA here is from genome assembly GCA_038501925.1 of Xenopus petersii. Taxonomy (NCBI): domain Eukaryota; kingdom Metazoa; phylum Chordata; class Amphibia; order Anura; family Pipidae; genus Xenopus; species Xenopus petersii. The sequence continues at coordinate 69,950,954 of CM076683.1, read as the reverse complement.
ATTTACTCATCCGATCACTTGTAATATAATCTTGTAATCTTTAAAACTGTCCCACTGCACCCCTTAGCTCTCTAAACATTGTATTGGTGTTACATTTATGTAATACAAAACCAACCTAAAAACTCCCCCTTCCCATGTATGGACCTTAAAGGCAGAATATTATCCACAGCAGGTAAAAGATCATGTCAGAAAAATCTTTACAATAATGAGCTAGCATATCTGTAAGTTTTTTGTGCGCAAACATTGGAAGTTTGTTGTTCCAAATAAATTTAGTACCAATTAATAAGAAGATTTATCACGTGAAAAATCATGGATGAAATTAAATTTGAGATGCATTTCAATACAGAAAAATGTACCTCATGGTTTATCACATGAAATCCCTATTGAAGTTTATAGGAAACAAGTGGAACTGAGTTAGGAGAAAAGTTTTTCCACACTGGTAGACTAGCAGGCAACTTATTTTTCACAAACAGTACTTACTTAGGTTACTTACTTAGAACTTACTTGGCTATATTAAATAATAAAGTGTAAACAATAAGGGGCACATTTACTAAGGGTTGAATATTGCGGGTTAATTAACCCTCGATATTCGACCGTCAAAGTAAAATCCTTCGACTTTGAATATCGAAGTCAAAGGATTCACTGCAAATGCTTAGATTGAACGATCTTTTTCCTTCGATCAAAAAAAGTCTTAGAAAGCTTATGGGGAAGGTCCCCATATAACATTGATGCTCAGTAGGTTTAAAGTGGCGAAGTAGGTAGTCAAAGTTTTTTTTCAAGAGACAGTACTTCGACTATCGAATGGTCGAATAGTCAAACGATTTTTACTTCGAATCGTTCACTTCGAAGGTCGAAGTAGCCTATTCGAAATTCAAAGTTTTTTTCATTCTAATCCTTCACTCGAGCTTAGTAAATGTGCCCCTAATAATAACATTTTGGGGATCCTGGTTGGGGAGTGCTTCAGTGAAAATGTTTGATTAATAGGCCCTTGATATCATGTTCTCCCATGCTTCCCCAGGGCTCTGACACAATTTTGCCAGTTTTCAGTACATGAGAGTCAAATGGGCAAAATTCTGCTTATGGCAACAGCTAACAAATAGTGCTTTGTAATATTTTAATAATACTTTTCTTGTGATATTTGCATAAGACATCCTTCTGTGTTATATCATTGGCATTGTATATTCTACTTACAAGTAGAATATACAATAAAGAAAAAACCTTTTTCTTTATTTCAGTAGGTATAATGCACCTTCTGCCTTCTTCAGATCTTCACTATAAGTTCATAATTCAAATGACATTTGCAGCTCAAAAATATGAGGCTATTAGAAATTATTTTGGCTTTCAATGACCATATAAAATACTTGGAACTCCTTGGTAGCTTATAATATATAGAGGCACATTTATCAAGGGTTGAATTTCAAATTTTTAAAACCATGGACTCCAATAAATTCAAAATTCGATCAATCTAAATTTATCAATAAAGTCACATTTTCTCAGCTCAGACCAATTGAATTTAACTGAAAACTCAAATCAAATTCAATTTGAATCAGAGAAACTCAATTTGAATTAAAAAAACTTGATTTCTCTGAAAAAAACTGAAATCTCAGGAAGGCTGCAAACATCAACAAACTGATCCCTAGACCTCTCCCATTGACTTATACAGTAATTCAGCAGGTTTAAGATGGTAAATAGTCGAATTTGAATTGTAAAGGGTCAGAGTATGATAAATCTCGAAATTGATTGGCTAATTCACAATTCAAGCGCCCCCTCCCCTTTTCCAGGCCTTTGACAAAGCCTGTGATATGCAGGTGAAACGCGCGTCAGGCACATTTTAGAATTGTTAGGCAGGGGGGCTGAATCTACAAAGAATCTTTGGGCTACCGCTTCACAGCAGAAACGGGTGGGAAGCTCTGTGGGTGAAGGGGTTGGTTCTCGACGGTGATTTTGGGGCTGGGATAGAATCTTAACCTCCATTTAAATCTAAAACTAATTGAATACGGCTACTTTGGTTGTTTACTTTGGAAAAGGGGAGGGGGCGCTTGAGGGTGAAGGGGTGGTGCACCAGACCTGATTGCGCTTTGTGTTAATCCCTATCTCAGTCTATGGTTCATTGACTGAACTCTGCTGCCTACCAGCACTCGCATGCTAGGGTTGGCAGTTTATGTATCTAGTTTGCCTGATTTAATTCAGGGTTAATCGACATACAGCCATAATACACTGGCTTCTCTCTATTTGGCTATGGGAGGGTGTGCTTGAGGGTGAAGGGGTGGTGGATATTTTAAGGCCTAAAAGCCATCATACAAGGTTGACCCCGACTTATGGCTGTTAAATGATTGAATGTGACTTACCAGTATTTACATGTGTAGGCTCGTGGGTTACTCTTTGACATTCCAAACACCCACTGTATGCTGTGTACTTTTTTGCCCATTTGAATCTGGGTTCTTTGCCTCCCTGTCCCTAACCTTATTTTAAACGCTCCTCTGGACTTACGGTTTTAATTTATTTATTAAAAGTTAAGTTTTATTGTTCCTTGAGTCATCGGATTTAAAGATGGGGTGGTGCAACTTTAAGGGTTCATCTTTTTCTCTTTTGTGTTACTAAATTATAATCTATATAGACATTTGCATAAAAATGGCAAAATCAAAATTAAACCCTTTTTTGCAGCAAAGATTATTTTTGACATAATTAATCGGAAATTCCTTTTTATAGGGTTTTGTATGCCTTCTGCTAAAGCTGTGGTAGATTCTTATATAAGTGATTTAAATTGATGGGATTTTTATCTATGTAATAACATGCCTCATTATTCTGTTGTTCTGTAATGGAGTTACTGTGATACTGAAATGGTAAGTAATTAGAGATATTTTCACATAAAGCACAGGGTATTGCAAGTAATAAAGGGGCTTCTTGGCTATCATTGCAGATTCTTACATATTTTGCAATAAGCTCTGTTCATTTTGTACCAGACTGTTAACATTTTGGTATTTTTAAGTGTTTACAAAGTTATCTACAATTACAGCCTCTGGTTATTAATTTGTTATAATGCATTGAATATACCAATATTATTTAACAATGACTCCATACTTTCAGTCATTGCTAACAATAATGCACATAATATACAGTATACCCCTACTACTAACAGCAGGAAATGGTACATGTTTGATAGACTGCACTCAACAATAATGTTTTCCGCCTTCCTACTTATTCCTTAAAAATATTCATTTTGTCATTTATGCAGGTGGAAATAGTCAGACTCTTTAGAAGTGGCAACACGGTAAAAAGTATGTTTATTTCATCTCATTTTCTGCTTGAGTTCCATTGCCTCTAGTTTTAACATTCACTGAACTGCAGGTGAGGTGTAAATAAAGCGCTAAAAGCAAATAGTGGAAATAAATAAATAAATAAATAACAACCCATCCATTTTGTCTGTAGCTTTTGTGGTCACACTTCAGCTGCACCTTAATGTGCAGTAAAACTTTCAGCTTGTTACTTCAGAAACGATACTTCACAAATAAAATGCATTATAAAACCTTGCTCAGAAACAAAAATCATGGATAACATTTGGTCAGGGGTATAAAGCATGAGGATCTTTTAAATCTATTTTTAAATCTCTTTGACATAAAACAAAGCATTTTTACCAAATAACACTAGCATTTGAATGATCTAGCTAAGTGGGGAAATAAAGCTTGCCATTAAATAGAGTAGCTTATGAGAGCAATTGTCTTAGAGTACAGAAATAAGGTTTACTGCCTGGAAATAGTCATTGTGTTGTTTAACAATCATGCCTTTATGGGCCTCATAGTTTTGGTGTCCAATGCACTAATAAATAAAAGGGAAAAGAGGATCTCTCTTGAAGTACTTTATTATGCTCTTATGCTGGGCCATTGTTGTTGCCTTCCTACTGCATCTTCTGTTTCTTACTTCATCTGCTGCATACATATTGTAAGATACCTGATTTGTTTGTCTTACACGCTATAGTTTTTTTATTTTACTAAAATGGTAAACCTGCTGTCAAAGAGATCACAGTGTGATATGCACCATAAATGCAGGCCACTCCGTTTATTTTTTCCAACTTAAATAAGCTTTTGCAGCAGCAGAATAGTGACAACAGAAAATAGCTTGTATGAGCAACAAATGTCCAACACAACAGAATATTCCTTACTTTGGCAGTTCTAGCGTCCAATACCCTAAAGAGAATAAAAAAAAATCTGGTTTCTGGGAATTCAGCAGGTTAAAATTAACCGGCAACTGCCACATGTAGCCCCTTCTCTCACATCCCCTTCACCTGCTGCTCATGTCCTTATAACATCCCACCTCTGGCTGGTAACTCCATGCTGTGTCTTAAAGGGGTGGCTCTTAAAGGGATGATTTTAAAACCAAAAGAATGGAGTTATATATAGGTCATCCACGATATATCCCCTTCGGCTTGTACATATCCCCCCCACTACAAACCCTCCCCTCTGCCTCAACTCAGGGGAGGTGGAGGCACCAGAAGAGCCCAAACAATGGACTTCAGAAAGAGCATCAGCATTCAGGTGCTGTTTTCCAGGTCTGTGCTCTACCCTTGAACTCCTGGAGTGCCAGGAACCACTGTGCTACTTTCACAGTAGCCCCTTTTTTCTGCTTCATCCATGTGAGTGGAGCATGATCAGAGATCAGTCTTAACTTCCTACCCAAAACTTAATGACAGTGCAAGTCCAATGCCTACTTCATGGCCAGGCACTCTCGCTCAACTATTGCAAAGTTTTTACAGCACCTGTGTTCCACTCAATCACGACTTACTTACAACCCTTGGTCAATGGAGCAGCTATAGTGGCAAAATCGGGGACACAACTATGGTAAACCCAACCATTCCCAGGAAGGTGTGTACTGTTATTTTTAGGGCGAGGCCAGTTCTTGACAACATCTATCCTATTTCACTGGGGTTTTACTAGCCCTCTTACAATTATGTACCCAAGGTACCTTGCCTCTTCCATACATATGGCACACTTTTATGGGTTTACTGTGAATCCTTCCTCTGTCAAGGAGTCAAGAACTGCCTGTACTTTAGGCAAATGGGACTCCCAGTCCCTACTAAAAATTACAATGTCATCCAGGTAAACTGATATGTACCTCTGATGGGGCCTCAGAAGCTTGTCCATTGCCCTTTGGAATTTAGCGGGGGCTGTTTGTAAACCAAAGTGCATACTCCTATAAAATTGCCATCTGGAGTGGATAATGCTGTTTTCTGCTTTGTGAGGTCCAAAGTGGTGATATAACAGGCAGGACCCAACCTCTCTATAAGTTTGTCCACCCGGGGCATGGGATAGGCGTCAAATTTGGAAATTTCATTGCACAATCACCATTGAGCTTGGGTACCAACATGATGGGACTCAACTATTCACTTTGCAACTCTTCAATGACACCTAACTCCAGCATTTTTAACTCCTCTGAGACAGCCTTCCTGCAAGCCTCTGCAATGCTTTAAGGCTTGAGACACTCCTTTACTCCTGACTCTGTAATGATGTCATGCTCTATGACCTTAGTGCTTCCAGGCAAATCAGAAAAAAAATATCCTTGTTTCTCTGCAAAAACATCCCTACTTGCTGGGTCTGGACTTTTGACAATGCTGTTGCCACCAGGACAATGTCAGCACCAGCCTGAGACTCAAGTCTACCACTAGCCAGTACCAAAGCTGGTTCTTTATCCTTCCAAGGTTTTAGGGCTTTCTCTTACCTAGTTAGTGAACCTTATTCACCTCACTGACCTTGTCTACAATTTCAAATGGGCCCTGCCATCTGGCCAAGAATTTGGTCTCTACAGTGGGGATCAACACTGCCACTCAATCCCCTACCTGGAAGTGCCTCAGTGCGGACTGATTGTATACCCGGCACTGACCTCTTAGGCACTTTGCAGCTGTTCCTTAACCAGGTTCATCACTCCTACAATCCTTTCCAACATTTGAGAGACATACTCCAAAACAATATTGTGGGGAGTAGCTTCACTCTCCCAAGCCTCCTTTACTATATCAAGCAGCCCCAGGGCCTGTGCCCTACACCATCTCAAAGCTGGAAGAACCCTGTAGATGCCTGAGGCTCCTCATAAATTGCAGATAACAGAGCAGGTGATAATCTCAATCCTTACCATCTTTCTGTAGCACCTGCTTAAGCATTGTTTTTAAGGTATTTTTAAAGCGTTCAACCAAGCTGTCTGTCTGAGGATGGTAGACTGACGTACATAACTGCTTTATCTGCAACAATTTACGTCAATGACTTTAGAGGCATGGACCTTGGTAACTCTATAAAGCAGATAACTATTCACAGCGAAGAGTGGCTATCGGTTATCTGTACCTAGTTCTTGAGAAAGAACTAGGCACAGAATGCTCTCTAGCATTAACTAAAGTGGAATCCTGCATCTGGGAAGCGTTCATTCTAGCGTTCATTCTCTGTCGCTAGGTGACCTTTGCGTTCTAGCGAAAGGATGTTACTCCGTAAATTCAGTAAAGTGCGGATTTTACTGAATGTTACCTCTTTTGCCAGAGTTTCACATCGCAGACCAGGCGAATTGCTAAAATTAAGCTATATCTTCCTCAATCTTATGTCACTTACGTCATATCCAGTCTGCCAAAAATGCAAAAAAAGTGTAAAAAAACGGTGGCAACTTTTCCTTTTTTTAAGCTGGATTGGCTGCAAAAGTCCTAACACACTTTTTTTTGGCTTTTTGAATCAACCTGCTATGCAATATCTAGATAATCCTGTTTGCCTAACATGCTTCTTTGGTTTTCACCAAGGAACTGGACTAACTTCTTTATTCCATTGTATTTTGCTATGAATAATCCCACAACATCTGCTTGACCTAAATGAGTTTCCACTACTTGCTGTATCTAGAGTTAATGCTTGCTTTCATTTTGTTTTATTATTTTGTGTTAGGCTGGTTTTCCTTCGTTTTTTACACCCACTTCTTGTTTCTATTGTAATTTATGGAATTCCTCTTTTTGGTGCCATTTTCTGCACAGGGAGAGGTTCTTAAGGCTTTGCACTGCTTTCACTCTTCCTTGTATTTTTTTTCCCCTGAGGAAGATCACTATGATGTGATCACATTGGAATTTTTTTGTTTGTATATATATATATATATATATATATTTTTTTTTTTTTTTAAGCAGCTTTAATGCATATATTTTTTTTTTTTATAATCTTTATTTATAATTTTCAAAGGGGGAAGGGGGGGGGATACAGAAGGAAAGAGGGGGAAGGGTACAGTGTCATGCAAGCAGTAGTCATACAAACCTATATTTGACTTAGGCAAACACAAACAACAAGTTCTTGCTCCGATTAGTTCACTATGGAGCCATAAGGATAGTACAATCTTCTAAAGTAATCCAGATCAATAACCAGACATTACCCAGTGCCTATCTTATTTGTGTAGGCTAACCAAGGGGACCAAAGTTTCCAATACTTGGGGCTGTCAGAATGCAATATATGAGTAAGCTCCTCTATTTTTCGTATCTCCTCCACCCTAGCCACCCACTCTCTGAGCGTGGGGGGATGGAGATCCTTCCATTTTCCCGGTATCAAGGCTTTTGCTGCTTGGAGTAAATGAGAGGTAAGTGAGTCCAGAACGTGTACAGAAGTATTGTCGGGTACATTTAATAGTAATAAAGCATGGTGTTCTATCAGAATTTTCTGCCCCGTGATTCTATGTATTGCTAAAAGAATATCGGTCCAGAAAGTTGTCAATTTAGAGCAGGTCAGCCATATATGTAGATGGGTGCCCTCTGCTGCATTACATCTCCAGCATGTACGTGAGGCAGAAGGATACATCTTACTTAGTCTCGATGGCGTGTAGTGCCACCTTGTAGTCAATTTGTACATGGCCTCTACGGATCTGGATGCTCTAGAGGCCTTATGTATTGATTTAAAAATTTTATTCCACATCTGTTCAGTTAGGGTGATCCCCAGTTCCCTTTCCCAAGCTAGACAGAAAGCAGGTTTATCTCTAGGTAAGCCGTTTAACAACAGCTTATAGAGTCTAGATAATAATTTGGGATAGTTTGCAGGCGTAACCAGAAGATGTTCCCAAGGAGTTAGGGGTCTATGCCAATCACAAGACCTAATAGACCCTAAATAACCATGTAATTGGTTATAATTCCAGACATCTCTAGGGTGGGGGGTCCAACGTTGTTGTATAGTTGCTAGTGTAATTATCTTATTGTGTTTTACAAAATCAGCCATCCTCGTATCCCTCCCCTTCCAAGTGCCCCATCTATCAAAAGTGCCCTTCTCCGTCCCTGGTGGAAAATCTGGGTTGTTTAGCAAAGTTGAAAGGATATATGGGGGTCTAGTAAGTCCATAAATCTCTTTATTTTTATGCCACACCTTCAGAGTCGCTTTTATCAAAGGGTGGGTTAATGCTTCAGTAGGTAAATTAATAACTTTCGTCCAGCTAAAATTTTCTAACGGGAGAGTCAAAAAGGTCTGCTCTAAGACGCTCCAGTCCTTGTCGCCTTTCCCCCTAGACCAGGCATACATGCGAGCTAAGTGGGCTGATATATAATAAAGATGGGGGTCCGGCAAATTTAGGCCACCTCTATCTTTTGGGAGAATAAGTTGGTTAAATTTTAATCTAGGACTTTTCCCCTTCCAAACAAATCTGATAACCATAGATTTAATAGTCGAAAAAAAAGCAGCGGGTATATGGATCGGTAGCACTTGGAATAAATATAACATTTTCGGGAGGAAAATCATTTTGAGGGCTTGAACCCTACCCAGCCAAGACAACTGCAACGTCCCCCATTTCTCTAAGAGTTTTTGAAGAGAGTTCAAAAGTGGGAGATAATTGTCCTCATACGCTTTGTCGAGCCTAGCTTGCAATTTAACCCCCAAATATTTGATATGAGGATTTGCCCACTTAAACGGGAAGCTCTGTTTCAATACCGTGGCAGGGACCTCTGCAATATTGATGTTTAAAATTTCCGACTTAGAGAGGTTTACTTTGAAGTTAGATAATTTGCCAAAAGTCTGCATGAGATTTAGTACATTAGGTAAGGAAATATTTGGTTTAGTAATACATATTAATAAATCATCTGCAAAGGCAGCGCATTTATATTCTTTCCCAGCCACCATTGATCCAGAAATATTGGTATTAGTTCTTATATGTGCTAGAAGGGTTTCCATAACCAAAACAAAGAGAATTGGGGAAAGAGGGCACCCCTGTCTGGTCCCATTAAAGATATGGACGCTCGAGGATAACGTGCCGTTTATTTTTATTCTGGCTGATGGCTTATTATATAATGCTAATATTCGTTGGCTAATTTTCTGTCCTAGGCCAAAACCATGGAGGGTCCTTTCTAAGAAAGTCCAGGAAACCCTGTCAAAAGCCTTTCCGGCATCAGTTGTAAGTATCAGGGTAGGTGTTCCTTTATTCTGTGCATTGTGTATGAGGGAGATAACTTTAGCCGTATTATCTTTCCCTTCCCGTCCAGGGACAAAACCAGCCTGATCGGGATGGACCAGGAATGGTAAGTAACGTTTGATCCTATTACCCAATATTTTTGCATACATTTTTAAATCAATGTTAATTAAGGATATAGGCCTATAACTGGAACAAAGCTGAGGATCTTTGTCTGGTTTGGGTATCACAGAGATATGGGCTTCTTGAGCTTGCGGATGAAAATTATCTTGATCCGAAATGGAATTATAATAATCTAAAAGAAGTGGCGTTAATTCCCCTTTAAAGATCTTATAGAAAGAGGCTGTGTACCCATCTGGTCCTGGGCTTTTCCCGCTTACTAAGGAGTCGATACACTCTTCTATTTCCCGGGAAGTAAAGGGGGCATCTAACAATTGGGCTTGTTCCACGGATACCTTCGGGAGACCTGCTTCTGTCACAAATTTATCTATTTTATCTACAAGGGCAGCCAGTGGGGGGGAGGAATCCAATTTATACAGTGTCTGATAATAATCATGGAAAGCTGCAGCTATACCCTTTGTGCTGTGTATTAACGTATTAGATTTATCCTTGATCGACAGAATGTGTGTCGCCGGCTGTAGTTTTTTGAGAATACCCGCGAAATGCTTAGAGCATTTATCATTGAATTCATAGAACCTCTGTTTACTGCTAAGATAAGCTTTCTGGATTTTGACATCCAGTAAAGATTTTAGTTGTATTCTCTTACCCTCCAAAACATTCAAAGTAGTCTCTGAGAGGGATAACTTATGATCTTTTTCCAATTGTGCAATATCTTTAAGTAGGATGTCAACCTCTTTTTTCCTTTCTTTTTTCAGAGTACTGCCCATTGTTATGAGGTTCCCCCTCAGGACACATTTCAAAGTTTCCCAAAGCGTAGCTGGAGAGATGTCAGAAGAACTATTCGTGCTAACTATGAAAGCAATCCAATCTTTTATCTTACCCCTTCTATCCTCGGAATGGAGAAGAAAATCATTAAAGCGCCAATTATACTCTGATTTTTCAGTTTGGGGAATTTGGAACTTTGTTACTACTGGAGAGTGATCTGATATAAACGAGGACCTAATCTCAGCCTGTTGGAATAAATGAAGCCAATGTTGTGATACATAAATAAAATCAATTCTGGAGTAAACATTGTGTGTCTTGGAGTAGTGAGTAAAGTCTCTTTTCGTGGGATTCATTACCCTCCAAATATCAATAAGGTGTTGGTCTCTCAGAAGTTGTTTCACCTCCTTGAGACCTTTAAAGGAAACATTACTCTTGCCAGAGGAGGAGTCAGTCTTAGGGTTAAAAGTGAGGTTAAAGTCACCTCCCAGTAATATCAGACCTTCACTAAAGTTTTCTAGCACCGTCAGGAAAGTTTTAAAAAATGAGAGCTGTCCTGAGTTAGGGGCATAGACATTCGCTATAGTGCAAATTTGACTGGCCAACTTACATTTAATAAGCACATATCTCCCTTCTTTATCTGCTAGAGTCTCGATACAGTGGAAAGGTAAATCTTTGTGTATTAAAGTAAGTACCCCAAGGGATTTTCTCAAAGGGTTATTGCTCATGTAAAGGTGTGGGAAAGATTTAAGGTTCAGTTTTGGTAGACAGTTTGTCCTAAAATGAGTCTCCTGGAGCATAATAATTTTAGCAGTGCTTCTTCTACATTCCCCAAATATCTGGGCTCTCTTCACCGGCTCATTCATACCATTAACATTAAAGGAAAATATTGTACAGTCCATAGTCGAGAAAATAACCATCATAGGATAAGATCACAGAATATACAAAACAAACCCAATAGAGTGCTGACACTTGTTGTTGGCTTGCAATAGGGAAAAAGGGGAACTGGGGGGGTGAATTTAGGAGAGTGAAAAGGGTAGGAGAAGGGGAGATTAAGGGGAAAACAAAAAGCCGCAGTAGACTTACTGGGGAAAAACCCCATGGCTGGTGATCAATTTCAGCGGCGAGGGTGCGTGGCACCTCTAAAGTGGGGGTACGTGGTTGCGAGGGGAGAAAAGTTCCCATAGTGTCTGACCACTAATCCAGACAGCCCACTGCCCCAATCCTGCATAATATACGAACCTCAAGAGGAACAGCAATAAACTATGTTTTGGTTTTCTTTTGTTTTTTTTTTTTTTTTTGGTTTTTTTTTTTTTTTTTCTTTTTTCCCTTTCTTTATGCTCTGTCCTCCCTCCCAAACCCTCCCCCCTTTCTTTTTTTTTTTTTTTTTTTTTTTTTTTTCATCCCATTTAACTATCTGTTTATAAGATTTGTCTTCAGTATCGGGATATACATGTAGGTAAAGGGGGAAAATAAATATAGGTCTAAAATAAACCAAGCATATACAAAGGGAGATGGAGGTAGTATCATGACCATTCGTGTAGGAGGTGAAATGAACCATAATACAAAAATAAAAAAAAACGAAAAAACCTCAGATCTCCTGAAAATAAGCAAATAGGTCTGGATACAACAAACATCTAACTCACATCAGCCAATTCAACAGTACTTGCCAGTCCCAAAATGCTCCAGTATAAACCACAATCCGTCCACCTCCGAGTGAGGATATACTCGATACATCAAGGTCCTCAACACAGCAAGATCCTGTAAAAAAAAAAAAAAAAAAAAAAAAAAAGAGACCCCGAAAGGGAAGAAGAAAAAATATATGCTGTTCCTCGGTAACGTCGGAGAGAGTACTTCAAATCCTTCGAAGATCCTCATCATTTCCTAGGGGTCCTCTGGGGCCGGGGTGTTCTCTTGGGGGTGTTGACCTGCGACCAGTCTCCTTGCAAGTCAAAGTTCAGTTCAAGGATTTTAGTTCCATCTGGGAGCCATCCTGGAAGTTCCATATTCGGGAGATGTAGCCGTTTAATAAAATGTTCGGTGTCAGCCGGATATCGTATAACTGCTGTAGTGCCATCCTTAGTAGCCGTCAGGGAGAAGGGGTATCCCCACCTGTAAAGAATATTCCTTTCTCGTAAGATATCAGTTAGAGGTTTAAGCATTTTCCGCTTATAAAGCGTTGTCCTGGACACATCCTGAAACAGCTTGATATGAGTTTCCTCATATTTGAGATTGTCCATCTCTTTTGCTTTTGCCAGGATTTCTTCTTTAGTGGAGAAGCTATGGAGGCAACAGAGGATATCTCGGGGCGCATTTAGAGGTGCAGCTTTCGGTTTCTGCACCCTGTGCGCTCTCTCAATCTTTACATCAAGTGCAGCATCTCTAGCCAAAATGCTATTAAAGATTTGTAGCAATGCTGAATGTATATCCTCCCTCTGCACTTCTTCCGGAATCCCTCTTATTCTAATATTATTCCTCCTGCTCCTATTCTCCTGGTCCTCCAATTGCCGTTGCAGGTCAGTAATAATGATATCCTGATTGTGTATATGGGTATACATGGCTTTCTGGTTGGAGGAGTGCTTGTTTACATTAGTCTCAATATCATCTGTGCGAGAAGCTAATGTATTTAGGTCTCTCTTAATGTCTCTAAGTTCCTCTTTGATAGTAGAGGTAACCTCCAGTAACATCTCCTTGATATCTGACTTAGTCGGAAGCTGAGCTATGTATGCATGCAAATCTGGCTCACCTTCCATATCGCTATCCAGATCGGAGGCCTCCCTGTTAGAATCCGCATCGTCCTCATGAGCTTCAGCTGCGGGCGCCATCTTGGATAGTGCGCGTTCGGTGTTTTTCTTCAGAAAAAGCGGTGCAATATCTTTCGTACCGGCAAGGGACTTTCTAGTCGAAGCCCTTTCTTTATCCGGTCTAGTTTTGTGCGTTTTCCCCATCTCTCCGTTCAGTATGTCGCCAGGATCAGGTAGCTAGCTGCGGAGCTGCGGAATCAAGCGGCCATACAACACCTCGGCAAGCCACGCCCCCTTTAATGCATATATTTACTAAAACCTAAGAAAAGCATGGGTGTTGTTGCTGGTACCAGTGCCTAATCTGCTATTCAGCCTGCATTGTGTTGCCAATCACTTAAGCAATTCTCTTGCTTTGATGTGGGGCTGTATCCCTCCTTTATTTTTACATGCAGATGCCGCTGATGTCATCAGAGAAAGCAATATAACATGTGTTGTGCAAAAGAGCATGCATAATTTCCTTAATGAAGTCTGAGTCCTATTCAGGATGATGTTCGTTGGTATGTAAATTTCAGACAAGCATCTGTGAGCTGAAAATGTTTGTACTGCCAAATCATGCATAAATGGCAATTCAGAAAATACTAATAGCTTGAATTTTTTTTCTGTAGTTTCCTTAGACACTGAATAGTCAATTTCATTAACTTTAAATAGGTAACCTCCATAGTAAGAATGCATATACCTGTACAGTATAGCGAGAGTTGCACAGCAACACAAAATGAATACCAAAACATGCTTTTACTTTCATCTTAAATGATTGTTTCACAGTAACTGCAATAATAACATAGTAAAATCATTACATATCATTCTAAAGGTAAAACTCATCAAGCAACTAATAGTCATAAATCCATTCCATCAGATGCAAAAGTAATAAGCATGAAATGACATAATACTGATTTTTGAGTAAAACAAATAAATGTAATTATAAAGAGAATATGCTGTATGCTGCTATGCTTTTTTTTCTGTTATGGAATTGCTACAAAATATCTTCCCCTTGCAGCTTCATATAATTATTTTCAAAGCAAAAAAATTACAATATTTGATAAAAGTTAAAAAAAAAATACAAAATGATTCAAATCATTTCTAAGGATAGTGTGTATTAAGATTTATTTTATGTGAAAGTGTTTCTATAATTTTAGTATAAAACCTTCTGCGTATTGCATGATGGTTTGTGTTATTTTTGTGCCCCCCTCAACCCCTAGAACCTTATGCCATAATGATTGACATGAGCTTTGATCTGGCTCTGATATACTCAGATTTGCCCCTTGTGGTCTAGGTAACATACATCTCTGATATGCTGACATAATGAATATTTATAAGCACAGATCTGCCTGAATTCCTGTGTAGTTCCATAGCAGAACAGCTAAAAACATGAAAACTTTACATATTTTCATAATATGTAGGAAAAGATCAGTAAATCGACCAGAAAATCAGAAAGATCATTTACCCTGGAAAGAAGTGGTTATTGAGAGATCACTTTTGTCTGGTTACTGGATGCACTAGGTGTGGGCACTAGTGATGAGCAAATTTTTTTTTGCTGCTGCTCAAAAATTATGTCCATAGTCCTCAATGGTTGAATTTTTTTTTTTAACAAAAAAATTGATGAGCCTGGTGGCCAATAAAAGGGCAAGTTTGGGAGTTTTACTTTGAAAGCAGCCAGTAAGTTGCTGGTAAAACTTAGTCCTTTTATAAAATGTATAATGAAGCAATAGAAATCTAAATGAATCAGATGCAAATTGAGTGTAGGAACACCAGGGATGACTTTGACGTAGTAAGTTGGCCAGCTTCAATATATATGGACACACAATCCCTATTTTGTTTAAAGGGTAAGGCATTTTTAGTAGCTTAAGGCACAAAATGTTTCAATGTCTTTAATATACTGATAATAGGTTGAGTGCAGATGACCTCTTGTATTGGTATATGTGAATTTTGTGGTCACAACCTTATTGCACCCTTGCTTAATGTGGTGAACACAACTTTCAATTGTTTGTTATGATGTATCATGGAGAAGCCACACACAGTAGCTTCAAAGTTAACAGTGATTAAAACTTAGCTCATATTTTATTTGGGGCAGATGTAGCTTTTCCTCAATTTCTTCACATGTTCAGAGGACAATCTGCTGTTTCTGGAACCTACATATAGTAAAATCCTCTGTTGACTAGTAGGTTTACAGATACCAATAGATAATTATATAAAACAAAGCCTGCTTATTGTAGCTTGTTAAAGATGTAGTTTCACTGCATTGTCACCTAGTAGGTGCTGGATAAACAAACTTTATACATTTAAAATATTGTCACATTATGATGTTAAAGGTCATTTAATCTCACACAGAGAAATACCACAATCTTTGCTCACCATACTAACCTGTGTTAGGGGTGTTACCATAGTTGGAATTATAGATCCAATTCATTCTTACATGCTTGACATGTATAAAATTGCAGTTGGTCAGCACTCACCTGTAGCTGAAAGAATAAATGCAAGGTGCACTTGCAAAGTTGTCCACTTCAATCCACTTTTTCAGTAGAAGTTGGAATCACAGCACCATACATGGGAATAGAATAAAAAGCCTTTATTGGTTACATGGCTTGGATCTCTGAAAAATAATGCTTGACATGTATTCCATTCATGATACATGGTCTTGATAGCCTTGAACATACCATAACGTTATTATATAATTGTATGCTAAATAAAAAAAACATGACATTGTTTCCAAGAATCCTGGTGGGGCAATCTATGTAGTTCTCCCCATGATTGCTATCAGAAAATTCTTGAGTTGGAGACCCAAAGCATGCCTGCATGCTTGCTGTTTATTCTGCTTGTTAAGATGAATGGCTTTGATCGCTTTATCCTTGACCTTTTTCCTATTATTTTGTGCTAAATGGTACACCAGCACATTGTTTCCAAGAATCCTTTAAACTCCAAGGAAGCAAAGGATCAAACTAAGGTCCTACAATCCAATGAAGCCTTCATTTACTGGCTGTACTGTTTAGATATTCTTTCTCTGTAATATATGAATACTAAGTCAGAATGTAAAAACCAAACCATGTCTTTCTCATTTTAATCATTCATACCTGTGTGTACTATACAGTGAAAGCATGTATACTATAATGAGCAAATAGTACAATAAAGCATTGTCTTGAATGCACTATAAAAAAGCCATTGCTAAACCTTTTGTCTATATTACAAGGTAGTGATTTTATAGTTGACATAACTTTTCAAGAAAAGATATATTGTTTAGAAAAAGGAGAAATAAATATTGAGCAGTTTGTCCCTTAGGTTTTTTATGTTCTGACAGACATTAGCCAATACATTATGTAATTATTAAACAAAATGTTTTCCACATAGCTCAGTGGAAAGATGACAGAATTTTAAGTTTAAAGATATTGTTTAAAAATGTCAATGTTGATATAAAATATCAACATTTCCAATGCTTTGATTATGTGTTATTCCTAAACCAGCCTGCTACTCTTAACGATTTGCTTATATAGTCCAACATGCAAAAATGACTGAAAAAGATACATCATATGTCAGTGAGTTGCGAGGCTGCATCACCTCAGGGTTTATGCACAATTCATACTGTATGTACATGCATATTGTATAATGTTAAAAGATAACAAAAAGTGAACTTGACACTGGTTTTCCAAAAAGTACAAAAGTGCAACTTGTATTATGTTAATATTGTTTTCATATGACACCAGATCTGACATAGAAAATACTGTCTACATCATAAGTACTACTAACATTTAATTCAATGGTGAACTACAGTACCCCTTTTAATTAAAGTAGTATTTACCTAAGCATGGACATTAAATACAAACTCCCCTATAGATAGTGCCCTGCACTAGTATAACTGTCTGCACTGGCCCCTAGACAAAAAAAAAGAAAAAAGTCTGAATGCAAATCCTGCTCCACGCATGTGTCGCGGGTCTCCCTGTACAGTAGATCCTATGGGCATGATTTTTTTTGTTAAGAGAACTATCTGCAGGGAGTTTGAATGTTCTCGCCATGCTTAGGAAACTACTACTTTCATTTTAAAGAAGTAATTCACCTTTGAATTAACTGTTAGTACTGATGATTATTCTGAGACATCTGGTTGCTAGGGTCTACATTACAGTAACAATTAAGCACTGATTTGAACAAAAGGGATATGAATAGAAGAGGTTCTGTAGCAGTTGAGTAATTAGATATTACTAGGCCCACAGCAAATTATTTCTCAGGCCCCTTCTAAAGGTTGACCAGTTTTGACAATTTATATTAAATGTGTATATAAATTAGGTCCCCTAAACCTCCTGGGCACCCCTGCAGCTGCAGAGTCGCTTCCTCTGTAGTTACACACCTGGTCTGAAGAGAAAGTAACACAATATAAATAAAATAGCCTCACAGAACTCCTATGGAGTGCTATAAAAAATGGTATCCACTGCCTTTAAGTCATCCATGTGGTCTCTGGTCCCTGACATCACTAAGGTTGTAAGGTTGGTGACCTTATGGAGCTCAATACTGGCTGGGGGCTTTTGATCCCCACCTCCCTTTAAATGAAAGTTTTGTTCCACAGGACATAGGTTACAGACTGAACTACAGACTGGGTGCCATACTATTGTAAAATCAAACAAGTGTTTTTCACTCTCAGTCTATACTGTTCAGTGCAGTTCATGCTTTAAACAACACTCTTAATTTATATCTGTTCCTTTACTGGGAGACAAATTATTCACATTGGAGATTTTCTTGAATGACACTTTCTTATGTAAATATTCTCTCTTAGCTATGTTTAGCAGGAAGTTTCTCACCCCTGCGCCTCTATGCAGATTTTTAGATACTGTACGTGCAAATGTGAAGAAACTTGTGAGAATATGTAATACAGGAATAAAGCAATGATAAATTAAAAAAAATAAATAAATACTAAGGCATTAAAGAAATAATATGCACAGCTCTCTGCATTTACAGTATAAAGAACCTTTCTAGCACACTGAAAAATGTGGTGTAAAATAAAAGTACTATAAAGTGTTGTTTTTCTTACTCATGATTTGACACCATTATTTCTGTTATCAGCATGCAGAATCAATTATAAGCTTAAAAGTGATGCTATTTATGAATATGAGCATTTTGATATACTCAGAATTAGTCATGAGAGAAACGCATTTAAGTCAATGGGGGTCAAAATTGTTTTCCACACGCAACAATTTTTTCTCACTCCAAATGCATTAAAGTCAAATGGCATTTTTCTTGTGGCGACTTTTTTATCTCTCCAACAATTTTGTCTTGGCAACTTTTTTATCTTAGCAAAATTTTTCACCGTGGATAATCAGGCAGAGAAGATATTTGTGTAAAAAGTAGTTTTAAAAATGGTGCAGGTTTACACAATTCCTTACACAGCTCTCTGCAATAATCTCTACCTTGAATATCCAAATTTGGATCAGTAAAGGTTTCATTAATCTAGGAGACATACTGGATTCCTAGGACTTAGCATTCTTCATTCAATGAAACCAATGAGTTTGATATTCTTAATACCTCTGCCATACTTATAGGTACTTGCAGGTGCATCTAAATATGCTATAGGGACTTCTCTAGGAGGAAAAGATTCCCAAAGAAGCACTCTGATTACTGAAACAAAAGAGCCATGAATTACAATTCTACTAAAGATGCAAGTGTGATGTCTAATCCTCATTATACTTCCAATAAAATGTATGGAAACATAATCAAACTATCAGTTAGAAATTCAAAACAGTGTCCCTCAAAAAAAATTACTGAATCATATGCTATGTTTATGACCTCTTTGGGGTTTGGCGAGTTATCCTGGAATATATAACTTAGCAGCACAGACAAAATGTCTTCATTAGCAGTATTTGTCCCTTTCTAAGCTATTGTATCAAAAGATCATAAACACATACCAATGCATGGCTGATCTGGTAGCATTCGGAATTGTTTATGGCATATAATGGTTGGTCGATTACAGGCATGGGATCTTTTATACAAAATGCTCGGGAGCTGGGGTTTGCTGGATAAAGAATCTTTCTATAATATGGATATCCATACCATAACTCTATACTATAAAATCATGTAAACACTAAATAAACCCAACAGGATTGTTCTACTTCCAACAAGGATTAATTATATCTTAGTTTGGATCAAGTAATAAGTACTGTTCTTTCTATTTTTGCAGAGAAAAAGGAAATCATTTAAAAAAAATTTCATTATTTGAAAAAAAATAGACTCTATGGGAGACAGCCTTTCCATAGTTCAGAGCTTTTTGGATAACAGGTTTCCGGATAATAGATCTTATACCTGGATATTATTTCAGTATGATCATGACAGAGAATGATTTCTCTGCAAAGGACCACTGTCACTGAGAGCTGCAAACTGTAACAGGGGCATCCTGGCATAGTGTGCACAATATACCATCCAACACTGGAGAGCTGTTTAGTATGGTAATTATGGGGACCTGAACAGCATGAACATTTTTATTTATCATTATATTGTTTCTATTTTGTAGAAACAGGACACACATTCTTTGTTCCAGCATGAGCTATTAAAAGTAAATACAATTATATACTTTATCTTAAAGTAACCCAGGCTACAAAGCATTACCTTAATTTAAGAATATTTGTAACAAGAGTTTGAATCAACAATGAACAAAAGATAAAATGGCAATTATATTCAATCTTTGAAATCAAGTTCAAAGCTGCCTTGCCATTTGAAGATACTTCAAAGTGCATGAATTCTACTTTACCTCTATAGAAATGGATGATGTGCACCAGTGCATTCAAGCTGGGACACTAACTGTAAAGGAAAACTAGAAAAAAAAATAAAAATAAATACAATATACTGTATGTGTATATATATATATATATATATATATATATATATATATATATATATATATATATATATATATATATATATATATATATATATATATAAAACCCAGTGTATGCACTCTTACCAGATTGTAGATATTCCTGGGTGCAAGGGTCAAAATTGCTTCATATAATGTTTCATAAGGAACTGCACTCCATTTTATTTTGAAACAACTGTGCTTTAGTTAATGCATATCCTATGCATTAAATAAAGCACAGTTGTTTCACAACATATATATATATATATATATATATATATATATATATATATATTTTTTTTTTTTTTTTTTTTTTTTTCTCCCTTTATTTTTTTTTTTAATCATTACATGGTACTGTAGTTTTGTGCCGTCTTTATACCTTATACATGCCACTGCAAAAATATTTTTCATCAAACTCAGTTTGGTCACGTTTTAATGTCTGCAGCTGAGTTTATAGTCAATCCATTGATTTCAAACAAGTGCAGTTTATTTTAACCATTGATTTTAATTGACAAAGAACAGTAAACCACTTTTAGCATCTTTGATCATGATAAAATATTCAAGGCCGTGTCCATTATTGAAATGAACATACTTTGCCAATTATATTTTAATTGTTTCTATACATCATTCACCTTCCTTTGAATAAGTTAAGTGGACATGTGCAGAGATATATCTAGATACTTATATTATAGCACAATATATAGTTGTGTATAAGAATAATTAGCAAATCAAGCTTTATTGAGATTTTCAATGGTTCTGATTTGCTTTAGTCAATTAAGTTAAAATGGCTCTATTGTTAGAAAAAAAAATTTGTACACAAATTTAAAAAGTATTTAGAATATTATTCGTGTTCATTATGATAAGGTATTAAAAAATGTTTTAACTGTATAAATGAATCTATATCATTATCTTATTTAAAATCTGGTAAATGGAAGTTTTTTGTTTTCTGTTAAAATATTAAGGGAGAGATAAATCACTGTAGGGTACCACCATCTTACCTCTCACTAGGGGATGGTGCTCAAAAAACCAGCCTGTCATGAAAATCATGCCACAATGACCATTCTTTGTTTTTTATTTTTCAGTTAGTTTCCGATTCCCTTTTTTCTCTTTCTTTCTCATTAGACTCAGAGCATAACTATATATATATATATATATACACATATATATATATATATATATATATATATATATATATATATATATATATATATATATATATATATATATATATATATATATATATATATATATATATATATATATATATATAGGTAGAGTCAATGGAGGAGCCGGCACTCTCATCAAACGGTTCAACGTTGCCTGGGTGCAGTGTCCAAAATTATTGAAGTATTCATCCCACAAAGAAGGTCCGCACTCTCATGGCTTAAATTCAAATCAAAATGTTTTATTGACTAAACGACTAACGTTTTGGCCTCTCCGAGGCCTTTCTCAAAGTGACAATAGGCTATCAAAACATGCATTATATACCTATGATGGCGGGAGAAAGAACTTAATTGGCTAACATCATCATCATCATCACCACTATGCGTCAAATAGTTAAATAACATAAGAAATATGTATTATTACTAAACAAAGATAAATACAACAAATCCACATTTATGTTAAAACCCCCCTATTAGGCGAATCACAAGATTAAAATTAAAATCATGTATTTTGTAACACTTGTTAGTCTTTCATTGTAAATCTCTGTAATACACAGCACAAATTGTTACTTATATTACAAATACCAAATACAAATACCAACAATTGATTGTGTCCGCACCTGCACTAGGGGCTCTGGATTTTGAGACGCCGTTGCCGCATGCAGTTTGACTTTCTTAGTTAACTAACATTGGCGCTCTCGGCACAGCATGTGTACGTATGGAGCTACTTTCCCTGCATTGCGGGGCCTCTAAACACAATATCTCTCGTCCGAGCATGCCTTCAAGCCAGGTGCAGAGGATGATGGGATCGAATCACTGCCAGTTTTGCCGAGCGAGGCACCTGCATTACACATCTCCAAGGATCGGTGCATACTGTTTAAGCTGTTAAGATGTGATGCATGTACTGCCGTATTACCCAGAGAAAGTTAAGTACTCCAGCCTTTGTGATCAAGAGTGCAAGCCTTCTACCTCCGATGCCCAGATGATCATATTTTTTGTCTACACATAGTATATTTTTCTAGGAACATTGACCTTCTGCACACCACTAGAATAACTCTGTGACTTTGACTTTTTGATTTTTTAGATTTTTTAGATTTTTAACTCTGTCATTTTTTTATAGATTCTTTTCTTATTACTACTTTATATTCAATGTCGGGACTTGTTTTGCACATAAATTGCCTGATTGGGTACAGTTTAGTTAGATTTATAGACAGGTTTGATACACTTTATTTGTATATTTCACCTATTTATCACCATACGTAACAATAGATAGCAATTGACACTAACAAGGTGAACACCTTGTATTGATTTGTAAATAATTTTTCTTAAAAAAAAATAAATGAATGTGACTGACAGTGTTGCTTCACAGAATGGATATTTCATCTGTTTTGTTTCATTTCATTTTGTGGAAAGAATGAATCCGGTACTATAAAATCTTGCTTTTTGTCACAAATATCTATTTTGTCATTCAAATCTAGCTTGATATGCACTAGTTAGTTACACTTTTATATATTATGTTCAAGTTTTTTTTTTACATAATACATTCTGTAAGTAACTTTGCACATACGTAAGTGCGTCCATTACATGGAGGTTATACATTTGTGAGACAGATTGCTTGTTAAAATGTACAGAATGGAGTTTGTGATATAATGACATACTTTTGTGCACTAACCAGATTTTGTTTTCATTTTTTAATAGAAATAAGTCTTTTGTATATTTTTTTATCTGTGTATGGGCACAAATACTTATATACCATGAGAGACATTAATTCTGTGTATTAGGGATAGTTTTGTATACAGAGTGTATTTGGGACAAACAGCACCCCATAAATTTACAGAGTGTTTTTACTTATTTTTGTGTAACTATGGTAACCATAATATTGTCATTTCAGTGAGATCAGCATTTAAGATCTTGGTTTTATAAAGAAAACACCTCTATGTAGAAGTAACTGCTGTCAATACAATGGCTGTCTCTTATATAATTATGTAGTTCCTTGATTTTATTAATTACCTGTATTTCTAAAAGGCTGAGTAAAAGCAATGGCTTAAGCTATAATAAAAAATGAATAGACTGAGAAAAGGGCAAGCTAAAAGGAGGGAATAAATATCTAGAGCTGATATTATTATAATATTTTTTATTCATTACTTGTTATTTATATAGCACCAACATGTTACCCAGTGCTTTGCAGAGATTGTTCATCATTCGTATCAGTCCCTGCCCCAGTGGAGTTTACAATCTAAGGTTTGATTTGAGAGATTAAATTATAGGCTTTTAGCAAAGACGCTGATTAGAAATGATTTGTAATTCACAATATGTGAAACACTGTGTAGTTATGGAAATTTATCATTTATAATGTGTGAATTAATTTACAATTATTTCTGTCATTATTACTGTTCTGTTATTTTATAATACATTAGCAAATGAACATATCTACTCAATTCATCTTGCGGAGTACTATTTAGTCTACTGTGAAAAAAATAATGCAAAAATATGGAACACGTGAAGTGGAACACACCATCTTTACTAACCTCTGTGATGCCTTCACTCCATGAAATTTTGATCTGTACAGTGCTCTGAATTGAAACAATTCTAAACGACTTATAGTGCTAGTTGCCTTTATTTGCCAATATGTTAAATGTAACTGCTGCTTTTTTTAAAAGAGGGTTCAGACAAAATATGGGAAACACACTTGCTCTTCTCTAGTTGTTAAGTAATTGAAATCAAAAGGAAAAGTGGTTAATCTAAAAATAAAATGTCCATATATGTATTATATTCCCTTTAATACTAAGGGGCAGATTAAAGAAGCCCTCAGTCTCAAGCATCTGGCTACTAAAACCAAGAATGGCTTCTTGATTTAAACACCTTCTTGCCAATTCATTTTTGTTTCCCTTGACAAAAGATAAGAAGCTTGGCAGAAGCTTGTCTTGGCTCTTTTTTTATTTCTTTGAAAAACCCACTTAGGGAAAAAATAACCATTGGCAGGGAGCTGAGGTATTCAAATCAAGAAACCCACCATATGAGAGATTAGGAATGTGTGCACGATTTTTGTAACTCAACGCTCAAGCCCAAAGACTTGAACATTCTTTGAATTGCCCCCATTTATTATTTAAAATTTAGAAAAGTATTTCCCATTTATTATTTTGAATTTAGCAAATTATTTGACAAGTTTAGAATTCGAATACATACCTATTAATTCTGATAATTCTGGTACTATTTGTATGGTACAAACCTACAGGCATTTTATATATAAAAAGTACAAGGTGTTTAATGTTAGTGTTGTTTTTAGTACAGGTATGGGACCTGTTATCAAGAATGCTCTAGACTTGGGGTTTTACAGATAATGAATTCCGTAATTTGGATCTGCATACCTTAAGTCTACTTGAAAATCATTAAATATTAAGGGGCACATTTACCTAGGGTAGAATCCCCATAGGCTTCCTAACAATTTCCTGATCGAAGGAATAATTCTTCGATCGATGGATTAAAATCCTTGGTATCGAACGATTCCAAGGATTTTAATCCATCGATCGAAGGATATTCCTTCGATCAGGAAATTGTTAGGAAGCCTATGGGGACCTTCCCCATAGACTAACATTGGCCTAGGTAGGTTATAGGTGGCGAACTAGGGGGGTCGAAGAAATTTTTAAAGAGACAGTACTTCGACTATCGAATGGTTGAATAGTCGAACAATTTTTAGTTTGAATCGTTTGATTCGAAGTCGAAGGTCATAATCGATGGTCGAAGTAGCCATATTCGACCATTCGAAATTCGAACTATTTTTCATCTATTTCTTCACTCGAACTAAGTAAATGGGCCCCAAATAAACCCAATAGGCTGGTTCTGCTTCCAATAAGGATTAATTACATCAAAACCTCATTTTTAAGTACGCTGATTTAAGTTTTCCCACATTTACATTTTTTATTTGTGGTCCCACCAATATATAATGCATTTCCCTGATTTTAAGTAATGTTTTTCCAGATTCTACAAAAAAATCTGTAAAAAATTGCTGTGAATGTTATGATTAGTGAAATAAAGAGGTTTAAACCAGATGGATTTTTTGCCATGTCAATTCCAATTAGTTTGAACCTTATACAGTTCTGCACCAACCACTTATTGCTTTAGGTTGTGCATGTTACTGACAGAGAGGTGTTGCAGATACCCCCCATAGTGTTACATTGATGCTGTACTGCTTAGCCTTTGTTATTAATGCAATAAATATTATATTTCAAAGTAAAATAATCTCCTGTTTTTATATCCTTTCAGTACTTGAAGAATAAGGTGCTTTAACAAATTTCCCTGATTTTACATTTTCCTGGATTAAACATAATTTTTTCTCTGTCCCCTGAAAAATTAAAAAAATGGGGATTCTACTGTATATTTAGTTTGGATCAAATACAATCTAGTGTTCTATTATTACAGATAAAAAGAAAATCATCTTTAAAGGACGAGTAACGTCAACGATTTTTACAAAGAAATTCGAAAGAATACAACGAAAAGCAAACATCAACACAAATAAAAATTTAAAATAGCAAAGCCTTTATTGAGAAATAACTTACAGAAACTCCACTTCCTGTCCTTTTCAGAAACGGTGAAAGGGCGACCATCCATCCTGCAGCGCTCGATTTCTCCTCCTGGCTATTCACTGACAGCGTGTCCTCTGCCCGATCGCCTTCTCCAGCTCTTCTTCATCCTCCTTCATCCAGCAGCAGTAGGAAGGTGATACTGTACATATCTAAAAGGTTCAGCATAAATACATGGTAAAGGGCAGCTTTCTTACATTGGTTCATGTTTTATATTCTTACATGTTATGCTTAAATCAAGATACTTTTATGCTTAAATGGGTGCTTAAAGCAGCAGAAGCAGAGTGATTGGTTAGCATTTAGTTTCTCTTAATGTGATTCTATTTTTGTTACAGTAGACATTGGTAATGTAATGGCTTTTCAATTATTCAAAGATTGCATTTTGCACTTGTAGTGAGCTATAGAATAAAGATGAATAAAGTTTTTTTTTTACTTGTGCATTTTGTAATTACATTAATTTTATCTGACAAAGATCTTGCATTTTTCAGTGTGTCAGTCAATTTTCTTTATTGTGTCTCAAAGTAAAAATAAGAATGATGTACACTACATTATCCATTACCAGCATCTCAAAGTAATTGAGTCAGCTAATAGGTTTTCCTTAGCTGCAAAATCTAAAGTGACATAATGGTAACAATGAGTTCAACAAATATAATTAACAATTCAAAAAGCATAAAATTCTGCAATAATAAGATCTTGGTAATAATACATTATGTGTGTTAAAAAATGCATGGCTTGGTGCTATAATACTTATATATAATTATATATACTTGAAAAAAATATTGATTGCATAACTAATGTGATGTTAATTAATCATGTAATTAATATTTGAATAGAGCAGTGTTGGAACACATGATTCCCAATTGTACATTTTCAGGATTGTGTATTGTGGATTGCAGAAAAGCTGATCTGATCTCATTCCAATATTTAAAAAGGGAATAACAATCTCAGCCTGGCAATTATAGGCCAGTAAGTTTGACATCTGTGGTGGTAAAATGACAGTATTTTAAATCTTGTTAAGGGATCAGATCCCAAATTTTGTCCTAGTGAATGGCATTATGAGCACCAATTAGCATGGCTTTATGAAGGATAGGTCATGTCAGACAAATGTGATTGCTTTTTATGATGAGGTAAGTAAGATGCTGGACAGCGAGGGAGCAGTAGATGTGATCCATTTGAATTTTGCCAAAGCGATTGATACCATGCCCACAAACGACTGGTTTCTAAACTGTCTGTTGGGTTTAATAAAGGTGTTTGCACGTAGATAGAAAACTGGCTACATGATCAGGTATAGAGGGCGGTTGTTAATGGTTAAAGGTTCTTAGTGGGGTCCCTCAGGGCTCGGTATTGTGTTAGGTAATAGGATCCCCAAACTGAAAAACCCGACACAAAAAATGGTTAATTGGACAGTATATTCACAGCGGCAAGCGGGTTAATAGCAAAGAACTGGAAAGCATTGGCTAACAGCTGGCCAGGACATTACTGAATTAGAGATGGTACAGAGAAGGGCAACTAAGTTGGTAAAAGGTACAAAACAATCTTAGCTATGAGGAAAGACTGGCAAAATGAGGGTTGTTTGCGCTAGAGAAGAGGAGCTTAAGGAGTTATATGATAACTATGTATAAATATATAAGGGGATCATATAATAATCTCTCTAATGCTTTATTTACCAGTAGGTGTTTCCAGCTGACATGATGGTCACCCATTCCAATTAGAAGAATGGAGGTTCCACCTAAATATTCAGAAGGGGTTTTTTTACAGTGAGAGTTGTGAAGATGTGGAATTCTCTCCCTGAATCCGTTGTACAGGCTGATACATTGAATAGCTTTAAGAAGGGGTTGGGTGGCTTTTTAGCAAGTGAGGGAATACAGGGTTATGAAAGATGGTTCAAAGTACAAGTTGATCCAGGAACTAGTCAGATTGCCATTTTGGAGTCAGGAAGGAATTTTTCCCCCTCTGAGGCAAATTGGAGAGGCTGCAAATAGGGGTTTTTGCCTTCCTCTGGATCAACTAGCAGTTAGGCAGGTTAAAATAATTGAAAGGTTGAACTTGATGGACGTTTGTCTTTTTTCAACCTAACTTACTATGTTACTATGTTACATGGTATACAGTACAACACACGCAAATATTTGTGTTATTAAAAAGGCTTTATACTGATTATTTAACATGAGTTCAATAAATAGGGCTTGTGCCAAACTTACTGTTTGCATATAGTTTTAATTATTTAAAATCTATGTATGGTTCCTCTTTTTTCTTTAACCAAACAGGGTAAACAGGGAGACTGAAGCAACTACATTTTTAAGTTTTCTGAGGTAGATAATTAGATTGCCAGAATAAACCCCCTTCCTTCACTCACTGTTGTGACTGCTTTGTAAGCAGCAGGAGTCCACGTGACAGGGGGATTATTAGTGCACTGGTAATCTAGTTATGTACCTTACAATTTTCCTGTTTAGCTCCAGAAATAACAAAATATTACATCGATTCTTAATGATTAAAACTGTCACGATAATGCTACATCAGATGCACATGACTCTATGGGGGTTATTTATTAAAGTGTGAATGCCAAAAACTTGAAAAATTTTAGTTTTTTAAATGATAAAATATTACTTTTTTTGAGGATGGAAAAAGTCAGAATCTGAAAACCTCAGACCTGCCAAGGTTGCATATCAAGGGAAGAGGTCCCTATCCTATTTGGAAGTTTCTGTGGTCTACTCTGGAATTAGCCAAAAATTCAGTTTTTTGTGTGAAAAAATCAGAAAAAAATGTACAATTCGGATTTTCGCTCGATTTTTTTGTTTGTCCCTGATCCAAAAAAATCATGATTTTTTTTTTTTTTTTAGAATAATATTTTTATTGGTTTTTCAAAGGTTTCAGAAAAAACAGTGTTTGTTCATGGCAATTAAGTCAATCTTAACAGAGTAGGCATGACAGCAATGAAACAGACGTTATAAATCACTAGTGGTGTAACATACATCTGCAGTCCCAGACAAGGTTGGGCAGACCACGTTAAAGGTTTCCATCTGTCGCTTGATCCGTGGAATAATAGGAGAAGTTTAAAAGTGTTTACCAGCTGCCCATTAAAGGAGGCTCATGCCGTAGTGGCCTGTGTGCCATGAACAATAAAACACAGATGAAAGGAACAAATTAGATAGGGGGGGGAGAAAAAAGGAGAGGGGGGAAAGTAGTTGGCATGAGAGGGGGGAAAACACATCAAAATAAATGATGCGAGGGGTTACAAGGATAAGAGGAAAGAAGGGGTTTGGCATGCCTGACCGGGAAACTCCAAACGTTGCTGTCAGATGTGGGCAAAAAAATCATGATTTTTTTAATAATAAATAAGGTCCAACCATGGATTCTAGTTTGGTCAGAGTTTTTTCAATAAAAAAAAAGTCAGATAAATTAGGACTTTAATAAATAGGGCCCTATGTGTGGCTGTCAGGGGTCACTAGCTCACGCTCACTCACCTGCACATACTGTAGGTTAGACTAGTGCCACAGCACCCCAAGGTACATCCAACACCCACAAAATCCACACAACTCACTACCACGACTCTCACGAGAGACACCACAGATTCATACCAATTACTTTAGCAGTAAAACGGTTAATGTTATTGAAACACACACTCTTCCAGCAGTCAAATGGTTAATCAGTAAACAGCACACAGAGGGCCAAGTCACACATTTACACACTTTGAGCTAGAACATGAAAAGATGTTACAAAATTGGCATACTGTACATTAACATATAGCAAGGAGAAACAAACAGAACTTCCCAACAAAGTGGGTCTTCCAAAGTAAATCCAAATATTAGCGAGAAGAGCTGACTATTTACTACCATTTGCAAGGGTATCAGGTAACTAGCAGGGCACAGCCTGAGTTATATTACCTCCTATAAGTATGGACTGGAGATCATAACTCCTTAAGGAGACATAGGGGTCCATTTACTAAAGTGCGGTAAATCTGACTTTAAGTTTCCGCATGTTATCGCTGAGAATATTTTTCCGCCAGAATATTCACAGCGACTAAGTTTACTAAACAGCAATGCGCTCAGAAGTCATTGCGATCACTTGCAGTAACTACGTTAACGAACCTGCTTAGCGTTAGTGGTAATTTTAGCGAGTTGCAAATTTTCTGGCGACAAATTAAGTTTTTGCGAATGTTTATGCTATAAAATAGTCTTGTTTTATGGTGGTTATTATGGCAATTTTTTACTGTGACATTTATGGCCAGAAATGCATCTTCAAAACTCATAAACTTTATTGACTGATGATTATACCATCCAGCAACTTTACCAGAGTAACAGCAATCAAACATGTATGCATCATATAAACCCTTCTGCCAATAGAATCATAGGAACAAGAAATCATGCCAGTCAATCTCTTTGCTTCATAGAAATGCACAGTTTAATGTCGCCAATCACAATGAAACCAAAAAAGCATAAAGGCTGACGAATCCTTGGAATGTGATGCCGCTGCCAATAATACGACTCTGAGCTGAAACTGCTGCTGTTGCAACAGATAGAAGCTGAAGCCAAAACATCCTGTCAGCAATAGCTACAGATCTCTCTCCTGTCAGCAAAGAATGATGGGTAAAATAAACAGTATTATGAGATATTTCCTGCCCCTTGAGAATATTCTGGTGAAAAAATACTTTTACGCCACTACATAGGTGGCGGTAAAATATTGTGACTATTCTTGCGTAAATTTTGTCTTTTGCAAATTTCACTGTTTAGTAAACCAGGCGTTAATCTGTACGTAGCTTTATTTTCAGCAAATGCGATAGCTGGCGAAAACATATTTTTGCGCAAGAAAATTCGCAAATTTATATTTACCGCAGGTTAGTAAACTGGCGAAAACATATTTGGCCACAAATTTGTCTATATTTTGTGCAAATATTTTTATCACACTTTAGTAAACGGACCCCATAGTAGTTAAATGGCATGATATGCATTGGTCATATTTTTCCAATGGTTTCATGCATACTCAACAGCAAGGTGTGACCTATCCCTGCCCAGATATTCCTATCTGATTATCCTAGTCATGTTTGGACTTGGGATATATAATATATATGGTATAATATGGTATAATAGATAATATTGTTTTGAACCCATAACCAGTTTTTTACCGTTTCTACAAGAGTTATGCATTCTATGATGATAAATGTGTATGTGTTTCTGATATAGTTTCACTTCCACATTACCTATGAGGGGTCTTCATGTGAACTCTTAAGTCACCCTATGTGGGCTTTTATTTCCCTACATGGCATGGTTATCAACCAGGGCTTGGGGCAGGGCATCACAGGCTATGACTTCTTTACACTGATTCCAGACTTAGTGAACAGAGTCCTGCTGGGTGCCTATTTTCTAATAATGGCAAAAAAATGTTATTGAATACCTTCTCTATTTTTTTAATACATTTTTTATGTATTTATTTTTTTCCAAACAAACATCAAACAAATTGCCCTCAAAGGACCATGACATTATTGACAGTTACAGAGAAAATAGCAATGAGTGTTTTTCAGCAAATACATCAAAAATGAAGTGAACTTACTTATGCTTGACATCAGGGTTTACTTTTCATTGGTACTGGCTAGTCGAAATATCTATGCCCCCCTCATAGTATAAGTAAGCTATATCGGAGAACTTGAATAAGTCTCTTACATATCTTATTCTGTCCTATAGTTCATTTTCTGAACGGGGGGGGGTCAATGCTTTCCAGTTCTTTGCTATTAAGCCCCTTGCCACTGTGAGTATACAATTAACCATTTTTTGTGTCTGGTTTTTCAGTTTGGGGATCCTATTCCCTAACACATATACCAATGGGTCAAGATTTATCGTAATCATGGTCACCCTCTCTATCCACCTTTCAACCATTTCCCAGAACCTTTTCAGTTTATAACAGCTCCATAAAAAGTAAACCCTCCTGTTCTCCAGATCTCCAGCACCGGGAATCTGCTGTCTCTGGAAATAATTTATGTAAAAGTTGGGGTGTGTGTTGTACCATCCAATAATGACCTTATATATATTTTCTTTAATGGTAACACATATACTGTAGATGCTGTCTTAGTGTTCTCCCAGATCCTCTCCCATGTGGGATGGTTTGTAACATTTATCTCATTAATGGTTTTGTTCCACCTCGAAATCAGACCACATTGTGTGAGGCATTGTTTGCACAGGTCGATAAGAGGGTGATTCTGTGGGAGATGCCTTTGGGTATATGGTTAGTGCTTAGTGTCTCAGTTGTATGTACAGATAGGGGGAGATTTGGCTGTCATTTTCCCCCTCTGTAATTTCTTTGTAAATTTCTAAGGTTCTATATGTTGTTTTAAATAAGGATTGGATGTGGATTATTTTAGCAAGATGTAGGGTTTCTTTGGTGGTGTGTGACATCCCTGGGAGGAAGTCGGGTTGTGCAGTAATGGGATCAAAGGGGACTTGCTAGGATTTAATCCTATATGAGAAGTCACCTTAATGCATTTTGAAGCTGTTTGTTTCATAGATTCCAGAGAGAGAGAGAGAGAAAGAGAGTATGGATGGCCTGTTTAGATCTTGTCCACGGGGTGCTTGCAGGAGTGCCCTTTTGTGGATAGTTCCTTTCTATTTCTGCCCATTTTGTCAATGGGTTCTCTGGTAACCACCCCGTTACCTTTTACTTGATTTGCTAAAAAGTAAAGATAGTATAGATCAGGAACAGGAAGACCTCCCAAAGTTTTAGGAGCCTTCATTACTTTTTGTCCAGTTCTATGCCTTATGGCTCCAAATGAATTATGATTACTCTTTGGAGGTCCTATATGGTCCACCTAGGGATTGCTATTGGTAGAGTACCATAGAGGTAAAGTTGTCAGGGGAGCAGGTTTATTTTTACAGATGCAATGTGCCTGAACCATGATAGATAGTGATGGGTGAATAAATTCGCCTGGCACTAATTTGCGGCAAATTTCTGCATTTCGATGCCGGCAAATACATTTGCAAATCTCCTGGGAAATTTACTGATTTTCACGATTTATTTTTGTGTGAAAACGTTCGATTTTCACGTCTTTTTGTGTGAAAATGTACAAATTTCAAGTTTTTTTCGTGAAACTTTCCATTTTCACGATTTTCCTGTGAATTTTTTGCCGTTTCGCAAACGGGAGCAATTCGCCCATCACTAATGATAGATTGTAACAGTTCCATTCTGATAAATCTTTCTTTAGGGAATCTGGCTGCATACAGGGAACTGTAATTCAGAGTTATTTTTATACCTAAATATGTAACGGATTTATGTTGCCAGTTTTATGGGAAGTTTAGTTTTGAAGTTTAATCTGAGAGTGGGGATATTAATTAGCATAGCTTCCAATTTAAATTAATTTATTTTGTAGCCGGATAGAGTCCCATATCTTGCTAATGTAGCATGGAGATTTGGGAGAGATGTCTGGGGATGAGAAATAGAAAGGATGACATCAGCATATTATACAATTTAATATTGTATCTCCTGCACTGTTAGACTGTGTATATCTGGGTGCTCCCTGAGCTAAGGGTTCTATACTGAGGACGAACAATAAAGGGTAAAGAGGGCTTTGTTCCCAGATCTCTATACAGGGAGTGCCCATTATGCCCATTAGCTGTAAGGTGGTAAACATAAAATCCCAGTTAAGGTGATCGAATGCCTTCTCTGCATCAAGGCTCAGCAGTAGCATACAGTAGGATCCCTTATTTTATTTGCTATGTCAACTACATCTATCATCCTCCTTGTGTTATCTCCTGCTTTTCTACCCATTATGAACCCTACTTGATCAATCTGAATTAGTTTAGGAAGTAATCTAATTAGTCTAAGGGATAAGATCTTTGTTAAAATTGTATAGTCCGACTTAAGCAAGGAAATTGGGTGGTAATTACTACATCTGGTCAGATCCTTGCCTTCCTTTGGTACAAGCATGATATATGATATATGATTCTTTAAATGTGGTGGGAATCAATTTTCCTGAGCTTTCCAGAGCTGAGCCTATAAGTATTGCTTTCTGCACTGCTGGGCCAAGCGCCCTGTGCCCTGTCTATACGCCAGGCTTCTAGGGGTAATTCTGGATTAATTGTAGAGAAGAGGGACCTTAAGTATGTTCTTAGTCTGCTGCAGAGACAGTATTTGAGATTCCTCTTATACAGAGATTTTGTCTCTTTTCTCTATTTTCCAGATCTTCATGCATGGTTTGCAGTTTCTGTATTTCCTCTCTTAGCTCAGAGTTTTCTTCTTCAAGTAGAGCTTGGCGTCTGAAGCTTGTTCAACTTGCTCTGTACGCCCCCAAGGTCCCTGATATCCTTTTGCAGGTTAATAATAGAGGACTTTATACTGTCCATGATAGTCTTAGTGAGTGTCATATAGCCTCACCAATTGCTTAGAAAGATCTGCTGGAGGTGGAGAGTACTTGCACCCTTCTGCTTCTTTCAACCCATGGTGCTTAGGGCTATCGATCCCTGGGTCTCTCATCTGTACGCTTATGGACAGCTTTTTAATGGAGGGAGTACCGGAGCTCTATCGGTTTGCTGCCATCTTGTCTCACAGTGCAAGGAATCCGAAATGGCATTGCCCATGTGAATGAAAAACTGCGTTGTGATGCAGTGCCATGTGACATTGGTTCCTGCATATAGGTTCAATACTTCCCTTGCCCGTCTTGCTAGAATGATGTTTCTTTCTAAGTATTGCCTGATAGGATGGAGTCATCTCTATGCACTGCCTACTAGGATGATACTCCCTCTTTATGTGATGGAATGGTGCTGACCTTATTCACTGGCTCATAAGATGATGTTACAACCTAACAGGATGATGTAGTAGAATTATGTAGTCCCTGAACAATTCTTGTAGTTTGGTATTGTCCCTATGTGGTATCTAAATGGAGGGTGTTGCCTCTTTGCTCTTCCTGGTACTATGGCAATTTTTTTATTTAGAGTATCATGTCCCCTCACATGTGTCTTTTGTCCAGAGAAAACAGTCAAAGCCTAGATATTTTTATATAGTTTAATGTTTTAATTGCTTATACTAGTTTACATTGTTGTACATCTCTGCACTCTGCTCAATAATATGTTAATACGTCAATACCATTTTAAACAATTTTACTAGTCTAGAATTACTCAGTTTGTTATCCACAAAACTAGCATTTATGTTGATTCGAGCATTTACTGTATGTTGATTCTGTTGTTTCTACTATAGTGCATGTAGTGCATAGTATGTGTATAACTAGCATTTATTTTGTTTCTACTATAGTGCATCATAACCTTGCCTTTATTAGAACTTTATCTGCCAATATGCTGTCCATTTCTCCAGTTTAAGCAAAGTTTTGTGAAAAACAGTAGAAACTTTTTTCACGATTCAGTATCATAAATTGAAATAAATCACATCTACTCCAATGTCTAGGCTTTTGTTTACTTCTCATAAAAAGCAATTTCATTTGCTTAGCAAGCTCTATTATATTAGAAAAATGTAACAAAGCTTCTGTAAAGAGTAACCAGTAGCAAAGTGAGGTCTGGGTGCTCTACACAGACATACAGTACAGTTTCAGGAGGTAATGCAAAATATAGTAGCAGATGCTCACAGATTCCACAGACAGTGATTGTAAAGGATAACAAAAAAATTAAATTGCACCACTTCAGTCTATGCCTGAATGTGATCAATAACGTTTGACAAATACAAATTATAGAACTTTGCTTGCTCCGTTTTTGGTAAGTGCAGCTCCCATCAACTTCACTCCTCTGATGGGGCTATAGAAGCACAAAAGGATAGCTATTATGCAATAAAATATGGAACAGAGATTAGTAAGCCTGCATTATTTTTGCATCTTTTTCTGGTGCAACAAACTGTGGGTAATGCTGCTAAACTGTAAAAAGTTTGGTTTTCCTATGGCTATGGCCTCTTTCCCCACAGAAATGTCTTTTGTCTTTATTTGAGGGTTACAATCATATCCATTGTACCTTTCCCATGTCTCCCTAAATGTGCTGAGATGAGATCTCTTTATCTAATTTGTCTTATATTGTCAAGAGTTCACCTTTAGTGGGGTCCCAGTGGCATAACTACCAGTGGTGCATCGAGCCTGACTACGCTGGAGTGGAACACAGGGGAGAGACTTCACATTTCTGGAATCCTGTACAGAACTACAGAATTGGTCACAAAAAATATGTTAAACTATTCTGTCATAATTTAAAATAAAAATGGGTACTTGCACTAACGATCTAAGATATGGTTACTTATGATCTTTGATTGATTGCACTACTTAAAATGGCAAAATTAAGCTACCGCTGTATTTAACCAGTTTTAATTATCATCTAACCATCTCTATGTTGTTTTTTTATTTTAATAAAATAAAATATTTGTTACAAATATTAATTAGGTATAGTATGTGAATTGAAAGATATTTTTCAAGAGCATTATTGATGTAATATTGTTTTATATTAAAGAACTCTCTGAGGGAAACTGTTTTACATTGATTTATGGGGTAATTAAAATAAATCAAAATACGTCTTGAGCACATTTTAATCCAATTATTTGTCAATATAGGATAAAAATA
This sequence comes from Xenopus petersii, assembly GCA_038501925.1. NCBI lineage: Eukaryota > Metazoa > Chordata > Amphibia > Anura > Pipidae > Xenopus > Xenopus petersii. The sequence continues at coordinate 69,914,793 of CM076683.1, read as the reverse complement.
GGTACAGACTAATTTTGCCCTGTTTCAATGGCATCTCGCATGAAGGGGAAATAATTGTTTATTATGTTAACTATTGTTTTGTTTTTTTTAGAAAGGTGATGGCAACCACTATAAACAATTTAAACCACTTTTCATAATTTTGCAGGCAACACTACTATCCTACAAATATGAAAATGTCACCTCATAACTAAGCACCCAATTACATGTAAATGAAGTGCAAACAATATAAATGACACATACAGTATATTTCCAGACTGCTTCCAACATCACACTCTGAATAATGAGAAAGCCTCTTCTGCGTATACATTGCTAAATAATTCACAAACAGTGTGGAACAAAAATCTCTAGCATGCAGTCTTTACATTTTAAAATAAACAGTGCTGCATTAACATTTTTATTCTCAGTAAAATTACAATTATTTGAGTGTAAATGTCATGGCACCAATGTTTATTAATTGATAAAATGTATTTATTTGACGTATTGCCAAAATAAGCAAACATGGATGCTTTCCTATTGTTTAATAGAGATGATATAGACTTTATTATTGATGTACTGTTTAGGACCCATCCAAATACCATCCACCTTATCTGAACCTTATCTAAACCATAATATGCATATGCAAATCGTCAAAACTAATTTGACAGAGACATCTTGGGGCCTATTTATGAAGCCTCAAATTTTTCTGGTCACGTTTTTTTATGGGGAAACAATTTTTATTTAGAGGAAAAAGAAAAACTTAAATTTTTCAAGATTTCTTATGCTCCAAATCCGAAAATACTACAGCTAATTCCTGTCTAAATCATGTTAAAGTCAAAGGAAGACTTAAAGATGTTTTTTTCTTCATGATGTTTGAGGGTTTCTGGCTAATTTTCATTCGACATCTATAAAAGTTGCATTTTCCTGTGTCAGATCAGAAAAGTTATGTTTTTCGAGAGTCATATCGAAAAAGTAACACAATTCAATTTGGCTCACGATTTTGTAATCACTTTTCCTGCACGTGCTATTTTCATTTGGATTTATTGGTAAATGAAGGGCATTTGGGTTTGGGAGTTTGGTCGAGTTTTATTAAGCATCCCCCTAAGGGGCATATTTACTTACCTCCGAGGTTGCGCCAGCGTTGGCTTTGCCGCACTTCGACATGCGTAGATTCGCCGGGGCTGTGCAAATTCAGTGTGCAAAATCCAGAAGCTCTTCCTTTTGATTAAACACAATTGTGTTTTTTATAATTCTGATTGTTCTTGTTCACTTGCATATTTAATAAAAAACTCAAATTGAATAAACTTGATCAAAACAAAATACACATTGTTCCATTTCTATTTAATAAGCTGTTAAAAAATGTCTTTGTTTCTATCATGATTTAGTGTTGTTTACTGTATCTATTACACATTACTATTTTCTTATAAATAAAGCTGCAGTTACCCTGTTGGCAGATTAAAGTATGGATCTAATATCCAACAGGTTATGAACCTGGTCTATTCTGGATAAGGGATCTATCCATAACATGGATAATCGGTTATATTTACCACTATTCCAGATGTTTTTCCTGAAGGCAGATCTCTAGCATCTGATTTGAGCATAGGCATGGCATGTACATTCTTCAAATGAGATAAACAGTAAATATAGAAGCCTACAGTATTTATCATAATTTTTATGTTTTTGAATTTTTTTTCTAATTCAAATTAAATCAAAATTTTACAAAACACGAATGTTTGATTTATTAAAAATTTGAATATAAAAAACTCCATAAAATAGAACCATGAAAAAAAAATAATGTATTAAATTTGTATTGTGTTCATCATTGAATGGGTTAAAAATCTTGCATCTTGCATCACAATTTGAATTTGCAAAATGTTCTGAATTTTACAAAACTTCAATGTTTGCTTATTTTTTAAGACTAATATGAATATAAAAAACTTGATAAACTAAAACCATAAAACACTTCTTGACAACTTGAATGCATCAAATTTGCATTTTATTCATTATGTTAATTTGGTCTACAAACGATTAAAATACTCAAAAATCTCAAATTTAAAAATTTGCCTAAGATAGCTCTGATTCATTTCTACATGAACTTGCCAAAGTTTTACATTTGAGTTTTTTGAGTTATTTTAGTTTCAAAAATATAAAATATTCAAGTTTTTGAAACCATTATTAAAATGCATGAAGTGCAAAGAAGCTATAGTAAGAATTTTGAGAAATTTGAGCTTTTTTAAATCAGCCCTATAATGTTGTTGTTTAATAACTGGAGGCTTGTCCTTTAAATTCTTTAGCAGTGTTAATATTAGCTTGAATAAGATTTAGTATTATGTTTGAAATTAATGATATTAGGAATATCATCAAAAGACAAAGGGGGTATTTACTAAAACTCAAATTCAACCAAACACCCAAACCTGAATGCCCTTAATTTATCAATATATCAAAATTAAAAAGCTAATGCAGAAAAAAGTTGTGACAAAATTGTGCATGAAATTGAATTGTGCAACTTTTTCGATTTGACTCCTGAAAAATGCTATTGACTTTTTCATTATTTCGTTTTGGCTGGAGTATTTTCAAATTTTTAGCAGCTTTGGAGCATAATAAATCTAAAAAACATTCAAGTTTTCCCTCTACAAAAATGGAAGCTTTATAAATAGGTCCCTAAGGATTCTCTTTCTTTGTGTAAAACCGCAATCATGAATCACAATCATTATTAATATGAATATGAAAGCAACAATCTGCCCCTAATGTTGGCCATAGACTCAAAGATCATTATTAATATGAAAGGAACAATCTGCCCCTAATGCTGGCCATAGACTCAAAGATCCGCTCGTTTGGCGACATCACCAAACGAGTGGATCTTTCCCCGATTTAGCCATGCAGTTAATCGCATATTGGGGAAAGATCCACTCGAGCGGATCTTTGAGTCTATGGCCAGAATTAGGGGCAGATTGTTCGGGTAATTCGAATTATGATACGCCAAGTGGCTCCGACAGGTTGGTCGGGTAAAAATCAAACCTTCCCGATTGATATCGTGGCCAGATATTGATCGGGAAGACCCGTCGGAAGCCCCCATACACGGGCAGATAAGCTGTCAAATTGGTCTAAATGACCAATATTGGCAGCTTTATCTGCCCTTGTATGGCCACCTTAATTAGTTTAGATATTTGATATCCAAGATATCTACATTGAATATTACCGTCCAATTTGGGGAGATTATTTTGCAAGAACAATTGAACTACTGATTACTATATGCTAGTGTACAAGTTTATTTTTTTAGTTGTTTTTTTCCCAACTTTAAGAATCTGGCTTTCATTTTAGAACCCTAAATAAACATTAGCATAATGTTTCTATATTCTTTTGTTCAATCATTTGTGATATTTTGCCTTGAAATTACAGTGTACTTGTCTGTCTGTAAAAATGGTTGTCCTTCAAATAAACTAATATATACTGTACATTATTATAATTCCTCAGATACCAAACTGTACATTTTTGCTTTCTTTTAATCTGATTTAAACGGTGTGGTAGAGTGCCCAAGGTGTGTTTTACCTTTGATTTCTCCCCAATAGGTGATGAAAGTTTCAAGGGAGATGTTACTAATCAGAGCATAGTCTCACTGTTTAATGGATATTGCTATCTGGCCCTGGATGGAACAGGCAATCCATTCCAGTGGTTCAGTTCGCATTTTGGAGCTCACCTTACACAGGAAGGCTATCCTGTGGAAAAGGTATTTTAACTTAATTGGAAGTTTAGAGAGTTTCTCAGCAGGGCATAGCAGGTAGGAGACCTAGTTTTGTTAGCAACTCCGAGTGAAGCTGGGGGTGCTGCCTGCTACTGCAAGAACCAGAGGGAGCCGGTGGCTGTGACTACGAACCAGAATTTGTTGTCTGTGTGAGACATTGAGGAAAAGCCAGGAGGCTGAGAAATTCCCTCGAAGTCCGTGAGTATAGGGGTGACCCCAACCTATGTTTTGACTGGTAGTCCACAAGGGGCCCAGTATATTAAGGGAACCCTTCATATGGAGGTAGCGCCCAGTGGGCAAGGATTTTTTTTTATGGTTTGTTACTGAATACTGAAATGGTCATCCCTGTTTGTAAATTACTTACTGTTTGGGAAAATAAATCAATGTTTCTTTGAAGAGCCTGTGACCCTGTCTAACTGCTCCTTTTCCTATGCTGCCTGCCCTACCATTTGCTAAATTCCCCCCAAAGTTACATGTTCAAGCCGCCAGCTTGCCACAATGGGAAACACAGAAAATATTAAAGCTTAAACATGAATTACAAATTTTAAAAATATAGACATAAAACATTAAAGGGCCAGTGACACCTTTAAAAAAAAAAAAAAAATTCACCCCTCCCACCATACATATAGCCTACAGTATAGCCTATGAGTGTCACAACCATATTTCATTCCCGGGATCTGGAACAGACCCAGCATGCTCTTACTGAGTTATGAAGTCACTTTTGTGTCTGTGTGTACTATATTTTATACATAACTAAAAACATACTGGAGACAATTTCACTATTGTTTTAAGAGCACTTTTGTGTAAAAAAAAACCTAAAAAAAAAAACCCCTGTAAATGCATTTCTATAATGTGATGGATGAATGCAGATGCACTATGGAGGAAATGCAATCATTATTACAATTTTTTAAGGTGAGAAATGTGTTTTTTTGGTTGATGGTTTTTGACAGGGGAAAATGAAAAATTGAAGATAAAGAAAAAAGCAATATTTATAATAGAATTTTGAAAAAAGAAATTATAGCTATTACTAGCAAGAGTGAGAAGAAGATGACAAACTGAAAGTTAAACTTCAGACAAATGTCTCAACAACGATGAAGCTGCCCTTCACTTCAATGTATACAAAGAAAAAACATACATAAAAAAACTAAATTGTGAAGAGGCAGCAGAGATTAAAGAGATAGCCAGTTGATGACAGAAAAAAGCCTGTCCCAAGCTTTATAGAAAGATTTGCTTCTCTTGGTTTCTTAAACCAGTGTTTAGAAGGTTTTAGTTTTGGATGTTTGGATGTAAGGGACAAAAAAGTCAGGCTCTAAATTGCTATATAACTATCACACATAACTATACTATATACAACTACTCTAGAACAGTTACTGAATCAAGCATATTCATAGAGGTGATATACAAAGCAATTCTGTTGAAAATGTTACTTCTACTATGTAAATGCAAACCTTAATTGTATTCTAAAATGGTAGCAACCAAAAAATGAAAATACATTTAAAATGTGTTATTTACAAGGCATTCAATTGCATTTCTGGCACATTTCTTGAGACAAGTAGACAGGGTCGGACTGGGCCCATTGGACACCAGGAAAAAACTTGGTGGGCTCCTCTGGCCCATAACTGCTATTGTGACTGCCATCAACCTCCCTCCTGGCCCCGAGCAGAAAAACAAGGTATGTGTGGGGGGTCAGAGGGGGGTTGTGGAGGTCTGAGGTTTCTTTGCCATTGGAATAGCAGCCCCCCAGTTCAACCCTGCAAGTTTATGTCCAAAATGTATTTACTGAATGGAGCATGGTAATATACCTTGGGGTAAATAAAGTCATATGGGTGAATGAATATAATCAATCACAAAACAATTTGGTAGCTCAAAGCTGTTTGAAACAAATGGGCACATTAGTGTATCCTTAATTTAATTTGGACAATGAGAGTATATATAGTGGATAATGTACCCCCTACTGTAATTTATAAAGATATTATGTTACCGAGGAGTTATGTGACCATATAAAAGCACGAGGCCGCAGGCCGAGTGCTTTTATACAGGTCACATAACTCCGAGGTGACTATTAATATCTTTATAATTTTCTGTAGGGGGTACATTATCCATTATAATCTACAGTGTTTTTACTTTTTTTATTGTCTCCCTGTGTGATTCTTCTCCTTTAAACTAAGTTCTGTGGCATTCTGACCACATGTTTCAGTTGCAGTCCTTTGGCTTTAAGTTAAAAAGTGGCAGAAGGGGAAAGGCACGAAGGGTGTAAAATGCAGGGGGGTGGGCAACTCCAGAGATGAACTGAGTGAGATAAAGAGGAGATTGATGGCACAAGAGGTACGTGAGTGGGAGGGACAGATGCAGCGAGACTAAAGTTTGAAGCTGGGGGGTGGGAGCAGCAAACAGATCGAGACAAAGAGTAACAGGGTGTGGGAGGGCAGATGGAGAGCGACGAAGAAGGAGGGGGAGCAGTAGAGAGAGGCAGACGGAGCAATATTGAAGTTACCTGGATTGGAGCGCTGAAGAAACAGGAGCAAACGGTGACAGGGTGTGGGAGGGGCAGAGGGAGGAGGAGCGGAAGAGGAAGCCCGAGGCAGACGAAGTAAGATCAGTAATGGAGGGGGAACAGAAGAGGAAGAGAGACAGAGGGAGCAAGCATCAGAGGGTGGGAGACAAATGGAGAACGGAGAGGTAGGAAAGGCAGCACGACCTTAATAGGAGGCGCGAGAGAGCACGCAGCGTGAAGGCGGAAGTGAGGCAGACAAAGCAGGAGGAAAGCTGTAGGGAGAGTGCAGCACTGATAGCTGCTGACGCATTAAGCTATAATCGGCGCGTTCCAACGTCAGAACGCGCCGTTTATAAGGATATAATTTACAGTCTGGTCCCATAGGGAAATGACCAGACTGTAGATTATATATATATATATATATATATATATATATATATATATCACTAAAGTCTGAAAACAAAATATAAAATGCAATATTATAAAAGGTAGTTAAGTTGAATAGTTACTACTTTATTGTAAATAATCAAGTAATATCTTGTTTTTTGGTAGGATTTCCACAAGCCAGGATCTGTCAGGGCCAGCATACATAAATACAATAAAATGGATATGGACAAAAAATAGCACAATATTTATGTGGGAAATGATTTAAGGTCTTGGATGACAATATGGAAATTCTCCCTTTCTGCATACTATTATGTACACTATCTGCAGCTTCAACATTGTTATAGTTATATAGCTCCTTGTGATTTGGGAGTCAGAGTTCAATTAATTTAGAAAGACCCTGGTTTTAGTGATGTGTGGGCTGGCCTACACACATATGTGGATTTTCAGTAAGGCTTAGAGAGGCTAAGCCTCCCTTTCTCGGACAGCTAGTTCTTTGCATATAGAAAGTCCCTACATTGTTTGTAAGGCAGAAGTAGAATTGATGCTTTGTGCAGAACTGCTTAAAAAATATAAAATATGTTTATTGTAAAAATATTTTTATTTATGTAATGTATTGCTTTCATTTGTATCTAAAAATTAAAGAATTGAATTTTAATTTACACTGTCAGGGATTGCCTGCTTCCATAAATATCTATACATATATTTTATTCTATCTCAAGAGTTACCATAAATTAAGTTCCCCTATGAAACAATCCAAGCAATATCTTTCTAGGCAAGTAATCATTTTAACATCAATGGGATCCTTAGAAGATTAGCTGATCAGTAATTAAAGTTGTGTTTAGCTAGTCTGATTATTTTTTCACATATCAATAGCAAAGACACAGGTCACAGAATAGAGTATACTGCTGTTCTGCTTTTACAGATCATTAAATCTATTTCTTGAACCAAATTAGAATTTGCTGTGAAAAATAGATATGCTGTTAAAAAGGGAATTATATTTTGCTGTGGCAAAAATTCAAGGTATTTCTCATTTTAAAGGGAAACACAGATAGTATAAAAGTTGCTCAGTGTTAAAAACAAAGCACAGCAAGTAATTTCTTGATGCATAATACAATTTATGAATTAAATTGTAAACCCTTCTACTTATTTTTTTTTACTCCATTAGCATTTACATTTCTGTATCCTACTACACTATATGATGAAAGGTGTTTGGGTGCAAATGTATTTCTGCCAATGTTTAGAAAAACACAAAACAACATTTACCACTACCATGCAACCAAGAGTTCTGAAGAACTGTCAGAAATTGTTTTTTTTGTTGTTGTTGTTATTTCTGCATTTTGTGCAATTTAACAAAAAATTTTAAGAAAAAAAAATGTAAATTACACCACCCAAAACCTGTTGAGAATCAACAGAAGTCAAAAGTATCCTTCAACATTCAAGTAAGTTGAAATTAGTATTTTTTACATCACACTTTTCATGATAGTGATTAACCCATTCATGTTTTTCCATAAATATAGGGAAAATTATTGAGGGGGATTTCATCAAAAAATGTAAATAGTCAGTAAATTGATTTTGCACATTTTTAAATAAATAAACAAAACAAAAATGTACAGCAATTTTCTCTATATATTCACATGATACACAACACAAAGATAAGGCTATGGGTGTATTTCAATCATTTGTATGCAGCATTCTAAAATGCCCTTAGCCATGCAAGCAAAAAAGGTGCTTTTGAAAATAGTTCATACTACATTTTTGCACAACTAAAAATCATATGCTTTCCTTTATGCTGGGATAAAATTAATTCATGTTATTACATCCCCAGAGTTGGTAAGTTAATGCAGCTTCATGTAGTTATCTAAATGTAATATCATATGCTTGTTGTATAAATTATGTTGTAGAACATTATGCTTCATCATTAATATGATTTATGCATATGCTATACACTTTCCAGAAATGTTCTACTACCCAGATGTAAATGTTGCTATACGTTTCTTTAAATAATTTTATTTGTATCTATCAGGCAATTTACTGGGTGAGAAAATTTTCTCGAAATAAAATACCACCAGGACAGTTGGCAAGAAGCCAAACTTCAATACACCGGCGGTGAACACAAATGTACACAAGTCTTCCAAACACTAAATAATTTCCATCTTATTTGAAAAACCACTCATTCCCCCCTTAGTCCCAAACATCCCTCCCAGTCCAATATTTTAACCAATTATTGTCCAGTATTCTTGCTTTTCTTGTATTTAGTCCAATCAATTTTCGTGAGTCTTATTTATATCGGGTCTACTTGATCTTTGGTGATAACACATTTCAGAGTATTAAAGACATGTTAGTGGTTGATATGACCCCTTTGCTACAATTCTGTAATGTACTATAGGCCTTGATAAGGTTCTAGAGCCTAACCAAAAAAATCTAACGTAGTTCAACTTATCCTCACATTCCCTCCTCTTGGCCCTTATTAGGGAAACACCTCATACCTACCTATCCACAGAAGAGTGAGACCCAAGGTTAGGTACTTGGTGGCACAGAAGCTTTATAAGCAAGACATGGCACAGGAGTGCAGAAGGTCTTGGGACCAACTCTCCATTCCCCACCTCTCACTCCTTGAAGCTCTGCCTGTACCAAGAACAGGAACAAACGTTTCAAAAATAACCTATTAATAGTAACAACAGATAGTTACACAGTAGCATAACATGAAGAAAACTTGGGATCAAAGGAAAACTATAACCCCCCAATGAATAGATAGTTTATATCAAATTAAGTGGCATATTAAAAATCTTATCAAACTATATATATATATATATATATAGATATAGATACAGTATATAGATATATATAGATATATAGTTAAGTAAAATTTGCCCTTTTATATCTCTTGCCTTGAACCACCACTTTGTGATGGTCTCTGTGCTGCCTCACAGATCACCTGACCAGAAATACTACAACTAAGTGTGGAAGCAAAAGACAGAACTCTGTCTGTTAATTGGCTCATGTGACTTAACAAGTATAGTTTGTTTGGTATGTTTGTGTGCAACGTGAATCATACGATCCAAGGGGACTGCCCTTATTTTTTAAAACGGCAGATATCTATTTGTGATTACACAATGGCACATACTACTAAAAAAGTATACTATTATGAAAATGGTTTATTTACATGAAGCAGGGTTTTACACATGAGATGTTTTATGCAATATCTTTTTATAGAGAACTACATTGTTGGAAGGGTATAGTTTTCCTTTAACAAAATAGATTACGGTATATACTTTTTTTTATCTTCTATGTCTGAGTGCTAAAATCATAGTTTTCCATATGTGTGGGCTTTACATCAGCATACAAAGAACTAAAGCACATGTGCAATAGGAGGGGATTGGGGTGGAAGTGACACCAGATGCCACACTTGCCTTTTGAATAAACAGACAGTTAAAACAGGTTTGGTAACTTTGGTAACTTTTTTGTTTTTTAATAATAAACTTTTGAAAGTGAAATTCTGTGGATTTTTTTTTGCATTTTCACCCACAATTCAGTGATTACTCCATAATTCCAGGTACTTGCTGGAAAATGTGCAACATTTGTGTATATTTTAGCTCAACCTCACTTTTGGTGGCATTCATAAATGGTCCTTATAGTTAGTTTGGATGCGTATCCAGGGTAGGTCCACTAGACTAGTTAGAAGGAGGAGAGATAGATATGTTTGATGTTTTACAGTAATCAGCTGGATGTTATATGCATAGACTTCATCACAATATAGGCGAATTTAAAATGAATTTATTTGTGTTCCATCTAATAAAAAAAAATATACTGGCATGGGAAAAACAGCACAGTGCCGCTACTTTACTGCTTGAATGCATAGCAGAGACAAATCAGAAAATGCTTCTCCAATACACATGTGGAAGCCAAGCATAAGGTGCCTGGGATGAAAGTAAAACGGTGTTCTATAAGTTTTTGCGGAGACATGTAATCGGATCCGCACACACATAATTTTTAGCAGTTGAGGAATCTCTCCTTTTATTGTGCTACCAACAGGATCTAACATTCGGGGGGTTTAACCCACCCTTCATCAGGATAACAATACATGTGTAGAAAACACTTTTATACCCATAGCCCCTCCTTTTTACCCATGGTCCCACATTTCAGTGAAAAATTAACCATTTGTATGTTGTCAGGAAAATAACTTTTCAATTACTTAGTCCAATTTTTGGCAATGTCCATTTTCTTAAACAGTCCATGTAAATCCAATTCCGGATTATATTCCCAATAATTTTACTCTTCAAAACCCACACTAATTTCAGTAATTTTAAAATTATTGTTAATTAGGGATGTAGCGAACTGTTCGCCGGCGAACTAGTTCGCGCGAACTTCGACTGTTCGCGTCCGCCGAATGTTCGCGAACGTCGCGCGACGTTCGCCAATTGGTGTTCGCGTTCGATTCGAAGTAAAATTTCGTTCGACCATTCGACCGTTCGATCGCTAAAATCGAACGATTTCCATTCGTTCGAACAATTATAAGCATTCGATTGAATTAAAATCATTCGATCGAATAGCTTCGATCGTTCGATTCGAACGAAAATCGTTCGATCGTACGAATAAAATCCTTCGATCGTTCGATCGAACGATTTTATCGAGCGTTCGAAGTTCGCGAACTGTTCGCGAACTGTTCGCTTTTTTGCCGGTGTTCGCGAACGGCGTTCGCGAACATCAAATCGGCAGTTCGCTACATCACTATTGTTAATACAAAGAAATAGTAACTACTCAGTCAGTGGGATTGTTACTTAGCCTTAATTCTCTATGCATTCTCCCCCACAATTCATATTTGTAAAAAAAAAAAAGAAGGGATGGTCAACATACATAAATAGATTCAAAGGAAACATGTGCATGGGCACTTCAGTAGGTAGATCAATCCCTCTGTCTGGCATGTGGCAAAGTTTCTCAATTTGATGTCATACCCTTCGCTGGGATGCTTACACACCTCATATTGCATAATTCAATTGCAATGTCCACAGTTGAGGCATGGAAAGTTTTATTATACGTTATATGATGGATTAGTTTTTTCTTATAGTCAGTTCTAGTAATTCCGTCAGATATGTTTTTCCTTTTTTTTTTTTTTTTTTTTAAAGTAATTTTTATTGGTTTTAAGAAAAGTAAAAAGAAAAATTACAAGGTACATGTATAAACATTGGATACAAGGTACAAATGTATATAAAAGCTTAAGTAATTGCAAGGTTCCACACAATCACAGAATCATTTGTAAGACACTAAGGGGCAGATTCACTTAGGGTCGAATTTCGAAGTTAAAAATACTTCGAAATTCGACCCTCGAATTGAAATCCTTCGACTTCGAATATCGAAGTCGAAGGATTTAGCGCTGATCCTGCGATCGAACGATCGAAGGATTTTTCGTTCGATCGAACGATTAAATCCTTCGAATCGAACGATTCGAAGGATTTTAATCAAACGATCGAAGGAAAATCCTTCGATCAAAAAAAGGTTAGCAAGCCTATGGGGACCTTCCCCATAGGCTAACATTGACTTCGGTAGGTTTTATCTGCCGAAGTAGGGGGTCGAAGTTTTTTTTAAAGGGCAAGTACTTCGACTATCGAATGGTCGAATAGTCGAACGATTTTTACTTCGAATCGTTCGATTTCGTTCGACTTCGATCGAATTCGAACGAATTTAACCAATTCGATGGTCGAAGTACCCAAAAAAAACTTCGAAATTCGAAGTTTTTTTCATTCGAACCCTTCACTCGAGCTGAGTGAATCGGCCCCTAATTGTTATACAAAGCAGCATCTATCTAAACAATGTCAGCAGGGTTAATACGTATCCTATTCAACCAATATTTCCAATGGCCATATACTTTTGCATAATTTCCCAAATTTTTCTGATACATAATTTCCATCCACGCTTGAGTATCAACTCTATTTATAACCTCCTGTATCTGCGGATCTAGCACACCTTTCCAGTTCTTGGCTATTGTATATCTTGCGGCTGTTAAGATATGAGAAACAACCACGCTACTACCACACGGCAGAGATTCCATATTTAAATTAAGCAGCGCCATATCTGGGCTTAGTTCAACCATTTGTGGAAATATTGACCGAATAAGATCCGATACTTTAATCCAGAAGCCTTCTATTTTTGTACACGTCCACCACATATGCATGGTATCAGCGTTTTGGCCACACTTCCTCCAGCACAGGCTAGAGTTTACATCATCAATTTTTGCCAGCTGTATTGGGGTTAGATACCATCTCAACAAGATTTTGTTTTTACCTTTTTTGTAACTAAACATCGGTTTATCAGTAAACAGTTTTCCAAATGTTATCATTTTGTAGTATTACCCAATGTTTTAGTATAACCTTTCTTATAAAGGTCGAATGGGGACCGTATGTAGTTACACACAACGTATTTCGTTTTTTCATTATTTTACTTTTTTCTTTAAGAAGGTCCTTCATATCAATCTTCAGTATCTCACTGCTAGTTGTAGCAGTTGCAGTTCTCCCCTATCATAACCTCTTTTGCTAAATATATTAACCAATTTGTCGGCTTGGTTATTGTACAATTCATCTGTTGATGTAATCCTTCCAGCCCTGAAGTTTTAAGTTACATGTTTTCCCTGCAACAGTTTTTTGCTTCCAGCACCAGCCCCTGAAAAAAAGTTATTAAATGCACTTTAGGGGGTGCACACCATTTTGGCACCCCCAATGAATTAGACTTTCTAGTCCTTTAAGAGTTAGCAGTACACATGGTAATGTTATCCCTATAGTAACTTGGTTTCACTTATGCCTTTGTATGCTGCTTCTTAAAATGTGTTAAAAAAGGTAACTTCTGTCTGAGAGGTACCTATTTGTCTGATTTATAGTACACTGAATGCCATATGTTAGATGTAATTATACTGTATATATATTTAATTCTGCATCAGAAGGAAATACGTGTATGAAAGGTGAAACACTACTACCAGGAGATTGCAGTTTCCAGCACTGTACAAATGGGGGATGGGCAGGAGAATTCAGGTAGATGTCCAATCTCCCACCCCGTGACTATCCCCTACCATACACCATCAGTTAGACATACAATTAAGGAAAAACTAGTGGATACAGACTGCATAGTTACGACCATAGGGACAGCACCTACTGTAAGCATTAAGATCAGCATCTTAAAAAGACAAGGAAGGTGTAAATCACCGGGGAGGGGTTTGTCACTTTGGTTTCATTAAAGGAAACAAATCTACAGCAGGTAGTACTTTATGTGTATGTGATATGTAAAGAGATAAACTAGCCTTGTATTGATTTAAAATGTTTATGTAGCAACATATCTAATAAGCAATCAGGGCCATCTCCCAATATATAAACATTGCTTTGCTCTCAATTTTGTTTTAATATTGCTTTTGCTGTTAGTTGCATCAGTAGCACATAGACCCTACAGTATATCACACATTTATGTTTTCAATTTGCAAGTCTACACAGCCACAAATAATCTAGTATTATTTTTCTTATACTTTTGTATATTTTCAAGGTGATTAAAAGTCCTTACTGTTTAATTAAACTAAGCTGACTGATGCTTAAAAACTACCACTGTTTCTAATCATTATATTATAATTAAAAATGATTGCTTTTTAGTGGAATTACTGTTGGTTTCTCTGTTCTGACTCCTAAAAAAAATGAGAAAGGAACTGCTATATTAGGCACATTATTCACCATGATGTATTCTTCAAAGTAATTGCTTTTTATTGTTCTTAAAATAAATTGAAAGCCATTGTAGAAAAGGTTGGTTTGCTCAAACCTCAAAGCTTTTGCTCTAGTTCGCTGCTAGAAATGTTCACTTGTAAAATTCCAAACTGTTAAATGATTTTCCCATTCTTAATGTAGGCGTGTTCTCCTCCTACATCTCCTAAACTTCTCATTTTTAATGTAGGAGGGTACTTAAATCAGTCCCCAAATGGGTTAATCCAGCCAAGGTTTGCACTTGTTTCACAGTAGGGAGGGGTGCTTTTTCCCTTGCAGTGTTTCCTGGCAGTGCTGTAGTTTGCCAGGGTTGTCAGGTGCCTAGTCTTAATAAAGGGAATTACCATGTCTTCTGTCTCTTTGGACCCCACTTACCTGAGGGGGTGCTTGGTGTTGAAGAGCCTCACGTGGAGATAGGCCTCAATAGTGAAAGGGAAAGGGAGAAGAGATTTGTAGAAGGCTGACCTCTCCTACACCTAACACTGAGGATGAACAGTCACTGAATATGGGGCACAGGACTGCACCTTAGTAGAGGAGTGGCAAAAAACATCAAAAACAGGAACAAGGAAACAGTAGAATGGTCAGCCAGGCTGGGGTCAATTCAGGCAGCTAGAAAAGTAGGATTCAGGAAAACAGGACGAGTTGAAAACACAGATAATCAATCAGGAAATAACGCTTAGAGCAAAATTTACCTAGGGTCGAATATCGAGGATTAAGGTTGCGAACTAGGGGGTCGAAGTTTTTTTTAAAGAGACAGTACTTCGACTATCGAATGCTCGAATAGTCAAACGATTTTTAGTTCGAATTGTTCAAATCGAAGTAGAAGGTCGAAGTCGAAGCTCGAAGTAGCCCATTCGATGGTCGAAGTAGCCAAAAAAAACATTCAAAATTCGAACTATTTTTCCTCTATTCCTTCACTCGAACTAAGTAAATGGGCCCCTCAGTGTCTCAGAAGAGCGATGATCAATCCGCAATGGAGTCAGGTTCTCATCGTCTTTTTAAGCACATGGCGCATGTGCCGGCGGCAGATGCCTGCGACGTGATGCCGAGCGTGAGACCGGACGTCTGCGATGTGACGCAGAATGTGAAACATGACGCTGCACAAGTGCGCCGGAACCAGACGCACCATTTTGAGAATGGGCAGAGAAGGGACCAGAGGTAAGTTTTTTACCCAGTGTAAGGATGCACAGCTAGACATTTATGAACTGAAATCTGTCCTGTGGGAGCACTGATAGTGACCATCAGTGCTGGTGCAATATAAAGATAAAATACAACACAAGCCTAAATGAATGAAATAATTATTTTGTGTGAAAAAAGACATAGTGCCCTTTACGATTAAGGCCAGCACACTTATTAATTAAGCTTGCTGTACATGTAATTTATTTATAGACATTCTATTTTATCTTTCATACTTCACTCACTGTTCTTTTCTAGCATCATTAATAGCATTTTAATATGATTATTTAATACAGGATATTGTTTAATCGTTTAGACTATTTAAACATGTAGAGGCACATTTATCAGGGGTCGAATTTCGAATTCATGTGAGTTTTTTAAAACTCCCATAAACAACCATAAATTCAACCAATCAAAATGTATTTATAAAATCAAATTTTTTCAACTTGGCCGAATTTAAATGATCCGAAAACAAGTCGATTCGCAAGATCACCAAATTGATTCCTGGACCTCTCCCATTGACTTATACAGTAATGTGTGTGTGTGTATATATATATATATATATATATATATATATATATATATATATATTCTTCTCACTATCTCACCCTTGGACATTTGTTTCAATGCTTTCCCATGCAAGGCATCATGTGATGTGATGTGACATTATTAATATGAAATTTACTGTTAAATTATAAATCAGCACTTCAATTTAATGCTATTAATAGAACATGTTTTGAGAAAATGCAGTCATTCAGCTGACTTCATTTTGACACAGCTGTTATATATTGAAGTGCTTCACGTGATAAATGTTTATTCTTCATTTATCGCTACACTGAAAAGCACTCTTTAATAACTGTATTGCAGACTTTTATACATAGGTTTTATGCACAATGACAGTTTAATTAAATGAAGTGCTTTTTCTTCATCTGTAATACTTCACTCAAATGCAGCCTGAAAACAAAAACTTTATTTTGTGCTAATTGCTTATGTTAGCTTAAAAAAGAAAAACTTGACTTTTAAGTGCTTAACAATTGACATACCATACATTGTAAGGCTTTCTTAGATGCCATAATGTTAGAAACAAGATTTGTTCCATTATTGTTATATAACAAAGGTAAAAATGTTACTTATTGGAGCTGTAATTGTTTCATGAATTCTCCTTCAATTTGTAAATGGCAATAACTAAAAGTAAGCATTCACTCTCCTAAACTAATGTAAGTTGGGACATGTATTGACAAAAATCATTTATATGTGGTTGGCATTGGTACAGTTAACATTTTAGCTGTGTGCAAGTGTTTTTATATACAGTTCAAGACAAAAAAGGAGCTCCAAGTCTGTCCAAGTAACAAGTGGTATCTTACACATTGCTGTAACAAAGAGGCAATGAGGCAAATTCACTAACATTCGTAGTTTCGCCAGGCGCAACTTCGCCGTGCTTCGCCACACTTCGCCAGCGCTCCGCAAATTCACTAAAATCCGAAGTTGCGCACAGGGGTAGCGTAAGATTACGAAGTTGCGCTATCGTTGATTCGCTAAGTGAAGCGAAGTTACGCTAGCGAAGGCTAATTTGCATACGGCGCCAAATTCAAATTTCAATGGAGGAATACGTATCAGCACTACAAATGGCTAGAAAACCTTCAAAACATCAAATAAAATTTTTATTTTGCCCTACACATGTGCCCACTGTCTAGGTAAGTTGCCATGAGTCAGGAAATGTAGGGGGGAAGGAGGCGAGCCCCAAAAAAAATTTCGATCTTTTTCAGCCTATCACCCATCATGTAGAAAACACGCCAGCGTTTTTTGGGACTTAGAAAAAATTTTGACTTTTTTTGAAGCAATCCCTATCTACTCTATTGCGCTTCGCCTGGTCTGAGGTGGCGAAGGAAGTCTCGCATAAAAGGTAGCGTTCAGTACACTGCGCGCGGTGCAAAGTAACACTAGCGAAACTACGCCAGTGTTCGTTAGTGAATTTGCACAGTAATGAAAATGCCAAACGCTAGTGAATTAACGCTAGCGTTCCGCGCTTTGGCGTTTGCTCCAATGAGTTTTGGAAATGGAAGGTTTGTTGCCTATGGATCACGAAGAGTCAAACAATATCATATCTGCTTTAAGTGTCCTTTAATCTTAAAGTGATAGAGGCACATTCTTAAAATAGATAGGAATATGTCAACGTGTAGGCAGGTGTCCCATAAGTTGTTATAGTAGTAATTAGCAAACTAGCAGTTGTAAAAAAATAAATTAAGTTCTATTTATTCTTTCAACACCAACATGACAATCCAAGTTAACACCGACAGGCAAATCTTCAGACATTCAATACATGGCCATTCTTTCCAGGAAGTAGCCTTCCTTTACTCACAGGATTTTTACTCAGGTATTACCTTTGCAGAGTGATTGGACTAAGTGGTAAACTAGGCAGCAATCTGGAAATGACGTTCAGTATTGATAAATGCAAGGTTATGCACTGGTTAGGTGGATCTTCACAGTGAGGACAGTGAGGTTGTGATGACTGACTGATTATGATAATGCTTTTTCCTCACTTTAAAAGGCTTCTTGATGGTGTAACACGGGGCTTGATAAAGGGCGTGGTAGGTCCGAAACGTTGCCTATTGTATGCTATGGGCTGAATACATTTTGCATTTCAGCACTTTTGCAAGTTTAAGTTTGCTGCTGGTGATTTTTTTCTATGTAATGCTTTTAAGAATGGCTTGGATGATTTCTTGGACAGACATACTATCAAAGACTATTGTGATACTAAATTCTATAGTTAGTATTGATATGTGTATATATAATTTATGTGAGGGTATGGAGGGGTGTGTGTATGGATGCTGGGTTTCATTTGAAGGGGCTGAAATTTATGGGTTTTTTATTTTTTCAACCGATTTAACTACTGTATGTAACTATATCATCGCTCTAAAAATATCTATACCTATGCATGGTAGTTTTACAGATCCATTGAGAACAATTTTATAAACTTTTATAATCAGCTCCAGCAGAATTGTGCCCTGAAATATATTTTTTATATTTAATTTTGAAACCTAACATGGCGCTAGACATGTTCGTTAGGGTTTTGGCAGGGATTGCTCAAATTCCATTCATAGAAAATTGTGCAACAATTTGACTTTTGTGAATGTCGCCTGGAAAACTCGACTTTATATCGATTAGTCACCTTAAAAGCTTAAATTTATCGGATTTTAAAACCAAAATCAGTGTAAAATAGCCCTAAACTATCGAGAAGCATGAAGGCTAAAAACATGTTTCCAGTTGCCATTGAATTCTACATTATTTTGACAGGTTTTAGCTGGAGTGTTTTCAGGTTCACATTTTTAGCAGCTTCGGAGCATAATAAATCTCAAAAAAAAGTTTTTTTCCTCTAAAAGTTATGTCTGTTTCCTCTTTAAAACTTGACCAGAAAATTTGAGACCTTATAAACATGAATATGACCATAAGTAACGAATCAGTATACAAAAACATTGCTTGTTTTACTTTGGAGTCAATGGGCAGTTTTTTGCCTCATTTTTATCGCACCAAATGCATTGGAGTCAGTGGGTGTTTCATGCTTTTTCTGATGCAAAATGCATTAAATTCAATGAGTTTTTTTTTTATTACTTTGTCCTGCTAAATGCATTCAACTGAAAGGGTAAAAAAAAGCTTTTTTTTTCACGTTTTCTTTCATGTGCCAAATGCATTGGAGCCACAGTTACTTTTTCTCATGCCTAATGTTTTGAAGTCAATGGACGTTTTTTTCTCACATGAAAAAAAAACAACGATTCTCCCGTTAATTAATATGCTACAGGTATGGGATCCGTTATCTGGAAACCCGTTATCCAGAAAGTTCAGAATAACGGAAAGGCCGTCTCCCATAGACTCCATTATAATAAATGAATCCAAATTTTAAAAAATGATTTTCTTTTTCTCTGTAATAATAAAACAGTCGCTTGTAATTGATCCCAACTAAGATATAATTAATCCTTATTGGAAGCTGAACCAGCCTATTGGCTTTATTTAATGTTTACATGATTTTCTAGTAGACTTAAGGTATGAAGATCTAAATTACGGAAAGATCCCTTATGCGGAAAACCCCAGGCCCCCGAGCATTCTGGATAACAGGTCCCATACCTGTAATAACAAATATCTCCTGGTAGTAAGCACACTTCAGCAAGAAAAGTGTGATTTGATTTCAACTGATTTGGGAAGGGAATTTAGCAACCAATTAATATTTGTTGCATGGTTAGATAATATATATATTAATCAATCTTTAAGATTGTCCAAGCCTTCAGGAGCCAAAATGAGGGCTGGTCTGTAATGTTGAATCTCATATACATTTTTTTATGAATTTAATCAGTATCGATGTAGAGCAATTTATGCTTGTTGTAGCACAACTATGCTTTCCAGCATGATCCAATTTTTCTAACTGATCATTGTTATCAACTAGTTAGCATTATAGATTGACCAGTTATCATTATAGATTGATTACAAATGAGATAATTAGTAAGTCCATATCAGCCCCAAAAGTTTCTTTTTTTTATAAATCTGTTTTTATTGATTTTTGAAAAGGAGAAAAAGAAAGAGAAAACAAAAAAGAACGGTATACAACAGCATAGTCAATACAGAGATAAAGCACCAGGAACAATACAAAAAATAGCATCAGTCAGATAGCCATGCACAAATGCAGAATGACTCTACATCAACAATCTCAGGAGACCAAACCATAATGAGCAGCATGTCGAGTCTTGCTCGCCACAGGTACATGGTTACGCATGGAGATGGCCACAAAAGCATAAATAGAGGCATTGTAAATAACTCAGGAGACGATGGAGCTGTTCAATCTTCGCGTTATTATGGCTACGCAAATTAACACATAGCCTGGGGTGCTAGAATTTGGACCATAGAGTGCCGATGTATCCGGTTTTGGAGTCAGTACACAAAGGGTATAGTAAAAAAGAGGGGAGAAAAGAGAAAGGGAGGGAAGAGGGTCTGGGTAGAGGAAGGTGGAGGAAAGGAAATGGGGGGAAAGGAAGGGGAAAAAGAGAAGAAGATAACAGAAATGGCATACCGGCCTGGGGATATCCAAAGTCGTAAATGGCGGGGTCGAGCTCAAGTCCACTGATCTTAGATTGGAACCTGCTAGGGGTGGAAAATGAACCAATATAAGCATGATAACAATGCAACTAGACTGGATGGGCCACATGGGCAGGTACTGCTGGAACCCATCGCCTCCCCAGGGTACTCAAGAAAGAGAGAATAGAGAGTTACAGATAGAATAACAGGTCAAATCTCACACGGTGCACAATTGGACATAAGAATCTGAATTGGTAAATGCAATCCAGTGATACCACTTAGCCATGAATTCTGGAAATCACTAGCAGTTTCAGTCTTCAGCTCCTCGAATTTATGTATCTCTTTGATCTTAAGCAACCAATCTTTCACGGACGGACTGTCTGTCTGTCTCCATTTAAGGGGAATCAATGCCTTGGCAGCATCTAGCATTATGGGAACAAGAGACTTCTTGTATGTCTTTAGTGGCAGTGAGGTATCATGTAAAAGGACGGCCAAAGGGTTATCAGGGATTTCTATATCTGTAACAGTTTTGATAGTGTTGCGTATTGAGGTCCAAAAAAAGTTGAGAATAGGGCAATCCCAAAAAATATGTGTCAGGGTACCGAGATGTTCCTTACATCTCCAGCATGTAGGGGAAACTGCCTTGTAGATCTTGCTTAACTTGGTAGGGTAACAGTACCACTTAGTTAGTAATTTGTAATTAAGTTCTTGGAGTTTAGCGCATTTAGAGGATTGGTGTACCAATAGAGTAATTTTTGCCCATTGGGCGTCCGAGACAGGCATGGTCACATCTCGTTGCCACTTGTCTTTTAGGATAGAGAGTGGGGTCGGTTTGAGGTCTATAATGTGTTTGTATATCCTAGATATTGTGCGGCTTGGTGGGTTTTCCAGGGACCAAATATGTTCCATGGGAGTGAGAGTAGGTCTATCTTTATGAGGTGGAAATGTTGCCTGTAAAAAGTGTCTGATTTGCCGATACTTAAATCTATCTAGGTCAGTCGGCGTGATATTAGGCATTAGTTCGTCCAGGTTTCTCAATTTGCCACGACGGTAAAAACAGTCAGCTCCTGCGTGTAAGAGAATGTCCCAATCCCTGTAGCTATCTAAATTCAGACCTGGTATGAAGGCAGGATTGCCAAGAACCGGAGCTAAAGGGGAGGGGGAGTTAATCCATTTGCGTGATTTAGCTAGGTTGTCCCAGGTGTCTAACGTGTATTTAAGTTTAGCATCTGTTCTATCTCTATACATTCTGTTAGCCGAAGATAACCAGGGCGCCGCCCACAAAGGGGTTACCAGGGATTCCTGCTCAATCTGTATCCACAATTTGGTCTTCTCATAAAAGGCCCAGTCTAGGCATCTGTTTATAATTGTGGCTTGATGGTATATCTGCCAATCTGGAAGATTTAAACCACCCTGTGTTTTAGATGCTGTTAGTGTTGACCTCGCCAATCTCGGGTTTTCATCCGCCCAAATGAACTGTTTCGTGAGAGTATGCAGTGTTTGTAAGGTCCCCTTGGGAGGGGGGTATGGGATGGCCTGTGAAACATATAGGAAGCGGGGAAGAATGTTCATTTTAAGGGAATTAACGCGGCCAAACCACAATAACGTTTTAGTTGTCCAATCCCTTAAGTCCGTCTTAATGGAATTTAAGAGATCACTATAATTTCTAATGACAATTTGTTTCACGTCCGAAAATATTTTTATGCCAAGGTAGGTGAAGCATGTAGAGGATGTCCTGATCGGAAAAGAAGTAGTAGCAGCGGAGAACTCCTCCCGGGGAATAGAGACATTTTGAGCGACAGATTTAGTCAGATTTATTTTAAAATTACTAACCGAATTAAACTTATGCAATTCCGCCACTAAATTTGGAAGCGAGATCCTGGGGTTCCGCAAAAAGAAAAGCAGATCGTCTGCGTAAGCAGCGATCTTGTGTTCCACAGAACCAATTGTGACTCCATTAATGTTTGGGTCCTTCCTAACCCTGTTGAGAAAGCTCTCAAGCGAGAGGATGAAAAGAAGGGGGGAGAGTGGGCAGCCTTGACGAGTCCCGTTATGTATTCTAAATGATTGCGAGTATTCTCCATTAACCCTAAGTTTAGCAGATGGAGTGGTATATAAGGTAGTTATCCACAATAGCATTCTAGGTCCTAAGTTTATGTGGTGTAGGGTGGCTCGTAAAAATGTCCAGTCTACCCTGTCGAAAGCCTTCTCGGCGTCAGTAGATAAGAGCATTACAGGGATGGAGCGGCTTTTACAGTAATGGATGATACTAAAGAGTCTGTTCGTGTTGTCCCTAGCCTCTCTGTGCGGGACGAAACCTACCTGTTCCGGTGAGATCAGGGAGGTCAGAACTTGAGTTAACCTGGTGGCTAGTACCTTCGCATATAACTTGGTATCGACATTTAATAGGGAAATTGGACGGAAACTGCCAGGATCTGTGGGGTCTTTACCTTTTTTATGAATCAAGGTTATATGTGCCGCTAGGGCTTCTGAGGGGATCGTATTAGTGGCTGTGATGGAGTTAGTAGCGGCAACCAAGTACGGTAGGAGGCAGTGACTCAGTTCCTTATAGTATGATATTGAAAAGCCATCGGGCCCTGGGGCCTTACCGGCTTTGGTAGTCTTAATGGCTGCAGTAAACTCGTCTATAGTCAAAGGGGAATCTAGGGTCTGTCGAATATCGTCAGATAATCTCGGGAGATCGGAATCCACAATATAGTCAGCGCATTTAGTCAAGAGTATCAAGAGGTTTGTTTTGTGTAGTAGTTGGGGGATGAAGCTGATAAAGTTTAGTATAATATTGACGAAAAACTTCTGCTATGTCCGTGGAGGTATGTACTGTTTCCCCATCCAATGTTCGAATTTTAGGAATATAGTTTCGTGACTGCTTTTTCTTTAATGCAGCAGCTAAAAGACGGCCACATTTATTGCCGTGTTCGAAATAGAGTTTTTTATGAATTTCAACAGCTCTAGTCATGTACGCCGAATATGTGTCCCTGAGATCTTTCCTAGCTTGTGTCAGTTCGGCAAGTATGTGTGTGAATTTGGAGTATTTATGTTGTGCCTCGAGAGATCGAATTCTAGTTATCATCTGTTGAATTTTAGCGTTGCGTTCTCTCTTTTTGCGTGCACCCAACTGTATCAGTTCCCCTCTAATGACACATTTGTGAGCCAACCATAAAGTCCATGGGTCAGTTTGTTCTAGGTTATTTTCTTGAAAATAATTCTGAAGCTTTTGAGTGAGGTCCCTCTTCGTGGTTTCCTCCCGGAGGAGGAAATCGTTTAATCTCCAGGAGAAAACTCTACGAGTGGGGACCCGTCGTGAAAGAGTGCACGTAATAGGGGCGTGGTCCGACCAAGTTATAGTGTCTTTGAGAAGATTGATATCGGCATGACGTATGAAAATGTAATCCAGTCTACTATAGGTATCATGCGGATGGGAGTAAAAAGTATAGTCGCGTACAGAGGGTTGCGTGAGGCGCCAGGTGTCCTCTAAAGTGAGGGATCTAAGCTGTTGTTTAAAAACTTCAATTTTCCTGTGTGGTATACTAGATCGTGTGGTAGAGGAATCCAGTAATGGTTCAAGCGTCATGTTTAAATCACCACCCATAATGAGCATACCTTCCTCAAAATCCGTTATTGCATGAAGTGTTTGCGTTAAGGCAGGTAGTTGCTCATTGGGAGGGAGATAGACCGAGGCCAAAGTGTACATGCAGTCATTGATATTCCCCTTGACTAAAAGGTAAGTGCCCGCCTTATCGGATTTGGTCGCTATGGATGTGAAGCCCACAGAATCAGCTATCATAATCATGACCCCCCTTGTTTTGGTGGCTAAAGGAGTGCTATGAAAGACGGTCGAGAAACCTTTAAATCTGAGGAGCGGAGTTTGTTGTTTTTTAAAATGGGTTTCCTGGATGAAAACTATATCTAGTTTGAGTCGTTTTATGTCCCGTGCGAGATTGTACCTTTTGATGGGAGCATTCAATCCCTTCACGTTTAATGATCCAACTCGAATGTCAGTCATCATTCACCATGGATACCGAGGGGGTCCTGCCCCATGGCAGGAGAGGCTTGTGTGCGGTAAGGGTGCAGGTGTGACGGAAACCCAGGCCGGATGCCAAAAAAGAAAAGGAAAAAGAGAAAGTTGAAGTACACAGAAGATAAACATAATCAAAACAAGCAAGATAATAACAAAATGGAGCTGGGGTGGGATTGACTGAACAGCGAGTGAGGGAATTCCCCTTCCCACACTCGGGGTTAACCCAAAGGTCAGAGGTTGGGAGTACGTGAAAGTGGCGCGCAAAAGGAGCCTCAGCCAACCTCCCGTACCCGAACTGCCATGTAGACATGGCGAAAGATTCTCTATAAGCAAAGATATAAACATCAACATAATAAAAATATCAACAGTATGACCTCCACTGACGGGAATATCAGAAGGGGATCGGGGGGCCATAATTACGTGCAAGCATTCAAAATCATGTAAATATTATCCCTTGATACACAATATAAAGATTGCAAACATAGGACAAGGAAGGGCAAAAGTTTCTTTTTAAATATTTTTGAATACATTTTTCCTGTTAAAGAAATTTACATTAAAGTAACAAAGTTTAATAAAAGTTTAACAAAGCCTCCATATAGCTGAGCGAAATAGCAATTAACAATGCATATAAAATATGTAAAGATATACTACAGCAGAAAATTAGAAAATCCCGGTACACTTGAAAAAAAGAACACCATGCCCATGCAAAGCACAGTGGTTTTACTAATCTTTGACTGTTAAGTTTCAGTGTGCAGAATTCTTATTGTGCAATGTCAGTTTTATGTTTGCCAATGAATCAGTGCAGGGCTATTTATGAAGTGTTATATCTAAGCAATTCCTTTCACACTAAGTTTGGTTTATTAGCCTGTATTTACAATATACTTTTCCATTATTTAGGTAATATACAATAGACCAGATGCACTGCTCTACTATTATTTTTGCAGAAACTGGAATCAGAATTATTTTGCATGCAGACAATGCTAACAAGCACGGTAGTGGAGAACTGCCAGTGATGTGAAGAGTGTTAGAAACTGTGGTAAAATGAAAACATCAAATTAATGTGAATCAATTCTTCTTTGGTTATTTGCTTCAAATAATTTGTGGTACCTCTGCCATAAAGGAAAGGTTCATAGGACAATCATTGGTTCATTAGATAAATTTATCACAGTTTAGATGATCTATGTAGCAATAAACTCCAACATTGCTGTTCTTGTTGGTTGAGTCCTGCATTATTACAATTTTCATTTGTGACAGTGCATCATAACAAGAGCTTTTGAAATGATTTTGCAATCATTCTGCAGTCACTGATTCAATTCAAAGTTGGTTAACACACAGATTACCTTCATTTACGGCAATCTACCTAAATTAGTAACATTTCTTTATAACCAAGCAATTCAAGAAATACATTAATTACAATCAAAAACATAAAATACAGCATTATCTTTAAATTTCAAGGCCAACAATTAACAAATCTCAAGATTAGCAAAATAATTACTAAGACCCATTCCTTCCTTTTCCTTCCTTGTTTAATCTGTGCCTGTTATCAAGGTTGTTTCCTGAAAGCCTAGCTGTGTATTATTAATAGGGATGTAGCGAACTGTTCGCCGGCGAACTAGTTCGCGCGAACTTCGACTGTTCGCGTCCGCCGAATGTTCGCGAACGTCGCGCGACGTTCGCCAATTGGTGTTCGCGTTCGATTCGAAGTAAAATTTCGTTCGACCATTCGACCATTCGACCGTTCGATCGCTAAAATCGAACGATTTCCATTCGTTCGAACGATTATAAGCATTCGATTGAATTAAAATCATTCGATCGAATAGCTTCGATCGTTCGATTCGAACGAAAATCGTTCGATCGTACGAATAAAATCCTTCGATCGTTCGATCGAACGATTTTATCGAGCGTTCGAAGTTCGCGAACTGTTCGCGAACTGTTCGCTTTTTTGCCGGTGTTCGCGAACGGCGTTCGCGAACATCAAATCGGCAGTTCGCTACATCACTAATTATTAATACAGATTTTTCTGTAAATTAACTTTGCTTGCCTTGTACCCTAAAACATTGCTGCCTGTCCAGACCTGTTTTCTCGTTCTTTCATGTAGGCCACTTCACCCGGAATTACTGACTTGCCTCACGCCTCTCCCTGGTACCACCCTTGATTGACCATCACTGGCTTCTCTAAACTCATGCTTTCTCTGTATTATCCTTGGGTGGGTTCCGTGCTGTGTGAGATGCTTGTGGAGCCTTTTCATTGAGAAAAGATTTTTTACCTCGACAAGACATGCAAAGTCCTGCAAAATAGGTGTGCCACTTTTTTTTACACCATTGCTACTGTATTGATTGCACACATACATGCAAATACATAAAATTCAGGTACACAAAATGCAGATACATAAAATTCGGGGTGTGTTCATCAGCATATCCATCAAAAGTGGTGTACCTGGTTATGAGAAAAGTCAGGAACACATAAATGTGTTCAATAACAACAAACCAGGTAATCCTATAACATTAATTGTGTTGATCATGATTTTTAGGCTTTATTTTATGATCAGCTGCAATATGAATAAAACTCCAGTACCACTCATTCTTGAGCTTGGTAATCTGTTAAACATTAAAGCACATATAACCTTTTATAATACTCTGCACCAATCATATGGCCCTAACTATCTACTGTACATGCTAAATGACCCAATAGCTTACATTACAAGCTCATTTGCTATATCCTCTGATCTACTGACAAGAGCATTCATATCCATGCAGTAGTTTACATTTTGCATAGAACCAAAATAGTAATGTTTTATTAGTTCAATTCAAATTACAACATACTATACAATGAAAGGAAACATATACATATTACAATATACACAAATGGACGAATTACGTTACATATTTTCTTTAATAAAAAGCATGTTAGTAAAAGCATGTACAGAGTGCCCCTGTCAGACTTCCCTTCGATGACTGAACAGCAATATATTCTAGCCTCCTAGCTCAGAAGTACCTATACTAGACATCTGATTTCACACCAGGGAACACCGAGACTTTGAGAGAATTTACTGTATTCCCTGTTAATCCATCCACCAATGGTCACCTACATTAGGGGTTAAAGCGAATGTAAAGTCAAAAATAATACTGTGTATATATATATTCTCTGCCATAAAAGAACCATCTTTGCAATATACTTTATTTAGAAATTCAGTGCTGTTTTTATGAAATAAGCATTCTTTATCCAGTGTTCATATCCTTTGCCTCTCTAAGTTGCAACCCTTTTGAAATAAAAATAAAAGTGGTATAAAGGTGATACCTTTATTGTCTAGCTAATATAATCATAGCAAGCTTTCAGAACATTTTAGTTGCACACTGAAATCCTTTGAAAGCTTCACGGCCGGACATGACAGGAGCAGTGCGAAACGATCAGATACTCTGCATTCCGAAGGGAAGGAAAGCAGCACAGGGGGGATTCTTTCTCACTGAAGTTAGCCTCAAAGATAAATGAACACATAGATAACAGCCCTGCTCTGCTTCCCTTGCTTCCGAATGCAGAATATTTGATTATTTCGCACTGCTCCAACCCTGCCTGGCCGTGAAGCTTTCAAAGGATTTCAGTGTGCAACTTTGAGAGGCAGAGGATATAAACTCTGGCAGAAAAATGATTATTTTTTAGGGAAGATAAGTGGGATCTTTCTCTTTGGCTTCCAAACAATGGTGGGAAACTAACTTATTCCTACAAACTGTTAACTGCAATCCTATCCCTTGAGATATAGCCTGGCCCGCACAACTTGAGGTTGAGCCCAGCCATGCAGCCACTCCTCCAACCCTCACAGCTATCAATGGCTAACAGTTATACTTACCTGGTGTAAAATAAAATGCCTAAAAATTATTACACAGTTAACAAATGTGTGATTTGTTCTGCGAGCTATAAACATTTACAACCTGTCAGAAACTTTACCAAAAGCAGCATCCCCTTATAAAAAAAATCACTCCATGCGATCCCAAAAAGTCATAAATAAAAAATAAATGAAGTTGAGGTGAGTGACTCTGACTAAAAGTATGAGAAATCAATAAATAATTGGAGGATAAAAGTGGATCTAAAAAATGTTTCGCTATGAGGCTTCACGCAAATATTGTTGAACAAAGGTTAAAGTATGCCAGGAATCTGTAGATCACCAACATCATAGATATATTCTAAAAGAAGCATTTTCTCAATGCCAGTGACCTCATGAAAACAAAGGAATCCTTCAGTGAGAACTGTACCTAGTCTGTATAAATGTGGGTCCATGTTTTTCTGCCATTGGAACTGGATGGCTTAAATCCTATTTTTATATCTTGGAACAACTAATAAGTAGTATGTGCTCTCTTTCTCTGACACCAGGTTTTATTACACTGTAATAAATTAGGTTGCATTTTAGATAACTGCATGATAATTATAAGGCCATAGCTAATTTGGGTTTACAAAAAGATAAAAGACAAAAGTCAATCTATTTCAACCCCTCCAAATATGCTCCCATGTCTATATAGATCCTTTTTATTGTGCAAAAAAAAAAAAAAATCTATATATATATATATATATATATATATATATATAGATATATATATATACACACATATATATATACTGTATATACATATACAGAAGTCCAGTAAGTACCCACACTTTTACTCCAATATTCGTTTGTGGGTGCTAGGTCAATTTTTGTTGTATAATGCTTATTAGGGATGTAGCGAACTGTTCGCGCGAACTTCGACTGTTCGCGTCCGCCGCAAGTTCGCGAACGTCGCGCGACGTTCGCCAATAGGCGTTCGCGTCAAAATCGTTCGACCATTCGACCATTCGATCGCTAAAATCGAACGATTTTCGTTCGAATCGAACGATTGAAGCCATTGGATTGAATGAAATCATTC
Organism: Xenopus petersii; assembly: GCA_038501925.1. Taxonomy (NCBI): domain Eukaryota; kingdom Metazoa; phylum Chordata; class Amphibia; order Anura; family Pipidae; genus Xenopus; species Xenopus petersii. The sequence continues at coordinate 69,885,293 of CM076683.1, read as the reverse complement.
GATCCAATGGCTTCGATCGTTCGATTCTAACGGAAATCGTTCGATCGAACGATTAAAATCCTTCGATCGTTCGAATCGAACGATTTTCGGATGTTCGAAGTTCGCAAACTGTTCGCGAACTGTTCGCTTTTTTTGCCGGTGTTCGCGAACGGCGTTCGCGAACACATACTCGGCAGTTCGCTACATCCCTAAAAATCAGGGCCAGTGAGCAGGCTGCGGCATGTTGTGCAGTTCGGGCATTTAAAGCATCGCAGTTTCTTTTGACCAGTAAGCCAATTAGGTTCACTGCGGGGACCACGAAAAAAATCAGTGCGTACTAATAGATCTCTGAGATTCCTATCCCGTCTATATCCCACCATGGGTTTGGGCATGTGGTGGAACGTCAGTGAGTCTTCCATGTTAAGCATGGGCCAATGGTTGTTGGTAACTGTATTCAGGTTCGAGGAGGATTTTGAGTACATAGTAGAGAACACCAGTGGTGCGTTCTTTTCTTCCTTAGGGTTTTTTGCCATCAGGAGGTCAGCCTGTGTGAATTTCAATGCTCTTTCGAGTTGTTGGCATAGTAGCTGCTCTGAGTATCCTCTCTGTAGGAATCTCTCAAACATTTCTCTTAACTGGGTTATGGCAGTGGTTCGTGAGCTGTTGTTTCTTATTACTCGGAGAAACTGTGAATAGGGAATGCCCCTAATCGTGGCCGGGGGATGGTTGCTGCTTGCCTGTAGGATGGAATTACGGTCGGTGGATTTTCTGAATAATCTGGTACCGATCTTGGAATCCTCCAGGTAGATATTGAGATCAAGAAAGTCAATATTGTTATTGCTGCAGTTTAATGTGAGTTTGATAGGAGTATCGAGGCTATTAAGATGTTGGTGAAAGCAGTGCAGAGATTCTTCTGTTCCTGTCCAGATCAGGAAGAGATCGTCTATATAACGAAAATAGTTTAGAATAGATTTCCCCAGCAGTGGGTAGATGTAGGATGTTTCAAATTCAGACATAAACAGGTTAGCATATGAAGGTGCGAGGGGGCTGCCCATAGCTGTTCCTGCCGTCTGTAGGTAGAATAGTTTCTCAAATCTGAAGAAATTTCTTGTAAGAGTCAGTTCCAATAATTGGAGGAGAAATTCAATGGGGGGTGTGTGTGTGGTGAATCAGACAAAAGGGCTTTCCGGCATGCCCAGATACCTTGTGTGTGTGGTATCACAGTGTACAAGCTCTTAACGTCCATAGTCACCAGTAAGCTTGTGGGGGGAAGATCATGTAGCTCCGAAAGTCGTCTAATCACATGCCTAGAGTCCTGTGTATAGGAGTCCATGTTGTGTACAAAAGGTTGTAGAAAGTGGTCAATATAGGTCGCTACAGAATGATATAGAGACCCTATGGCCGAAATAATAGGTCTTCCTGGTGGAGAGGAGAGGGACTTATGGATCTTCGGTAGAGTATATATAATAGTAGTCCGGGGATATGGTGTGGTCAGAAAGCGATATGTGTTTAGGTCCAACCACCCCGCATCTTTGGCCAATACAAGTAAGGAGTCCAGTTCCTTTTTAAATTTGGCAGTGGGGTCCCCATCGAGAAGTCTGTATGTGTCGTTGTCTGCCAGTTGTTCAAGAAGTTCTTTTTTGTAAAATGTGTAATCCAAGAGAACAATAGCACCCCCCTTGTCCGCGGGGCGTATGACCAAATCGGTGTCATCCTTCAAAGTTTTGATGGCGTTACGTTCGGATTGTGACAGATTGTTAGTGGCAAGAGAAGGGTCCTTCATATTTCTAACTTCTCTGTTGAGTATGTTGCCAAAAGTTTTGATGGGGGCAGGGGTGTTTGGTGGATCAAAGGTGCTCTTATTTTTGAAAGGTGTCGGTGGTAGAGAAGGGGAATCCTTGAAATATTCTCTGAGCTTCAGTTTGCGTTGAAATTTGTGGACATCAATCAGAGAGTATATGTGTACTTAAGTTGAAGTTTACGTTCTCTTGTTCCTGGGGGGTTTTCCTCTTATGTTTCCTCCCTCCCCGTAGAGTGCAGCCTTGTCCCCGCGTTCTCCTTCTTTAATTCTGCCTGCCCTGGTTTTTACCCCTAAAAAAGGTTGTGACGAGGTGTGTTCTACTCCAGTATCTGAATCTGTGGACTGGTCAGAGCTGTCAACTGTGTTAAGTGACCGGGGTAGGCGTTTTCGTCTAAGAGGTGCTCTGTAGTTATCTGGTCTTAGTCCCAGTAGCCAACCATACACTCTCTTACCCTTGTAGTCGTCTGAGACTTTCTTCAGCTTATTTTGTTTAAAGTTGGTTAGATCCTGTTGATATTTGTCGATCACCCCCTTTAGCTTGCCAATCCAGTCAGTAGCTGTATCAGTTCTAAGTGATTCTAAGTATTGTTCCTCCAGTCTAGCAATCTCAGCTTTAGTTGTGACAAGATCTTTGCCCACTTGGTCAACCACTAGTAGAATCAAATCAAAGGAGCAGTGATTTAGAATTCCGCACCATTTACCACAGAATTCCGGGTTATTGCGGCCCGCACATATATATATATATATATATATATATATATATATATATATATATATATATATATGTGTGTATATATATATATATATATATATATATATATATATATATATATATATATATATATATATATATATATATGTGTATATATATATATATATATATATATATATATATATATATATATATATATATATACACATACACACATATACACATATATATATCACTGGATCAAATCCCGGGTGCTCCTTAGAGGGAAATAGATAAATGCAGTCAGGAGCACTCACAGGTGTAGTGATTAAGACGTATCTTTTATTGGAGTATTACAAACTCTCCCACATCAACGCGTTTCGGTTCTCTCTGAACCGTCGTCAGGATGCACCCAGTGGTCATCACATGATACATAAATACAAACATCCACCAATCAGTGTAAAGTGTCAATTAAATATGCATAGCGGTGAACATGTTCAACATTAAAGTGTCAGCAATAGCTATCATATTAATAAAACAATTCAGATGTATATTGCAAAAAATCCCAATGTATGTTAAAAAGGTGTATCAAAATGTGTAAAACATTTGAACACTAATATAAAGTGCATAGTTATAAGTCATCAAGCCATTATAAACATACAAAGATGTGCAAATAGCAAAACTGACAAACTGGGTTATCGTAGATGCCAATGTAAGACTGCTACGAGCAGGGGGTATGTTAAAGATTGAAGAGTAAAACATCACAAAACTTGGTTGCAATTAATTCCTTATTTAAAACACTGTCTCCCCAGTGGTGTACAATTCATAGGGATGTAGGTCTGTCCAGGTCAAGCAAAATTCCAAACACGTCATGTGTTGAAGTACATGGATATTTCCAACCCCTTGTTGCATCTATATATCACAATAAATCTATCAAATAGTGCCATTCACATGTATTTGTACTACTTATATGGTACCGAAAAACTTTATTATCTAGGGGCAATGTTGATCAAATGTTATAACAAATACTTATTGAACATGCTTGCTCAACGAATCCCATTACTGTGGTCATCCTCGAAACCCAGTTTGTAGTTAAAAAACAGAGTATAATCTATGTGAATATTAAAAAGCTTTCATGCTAGTGTGTCAATGTGTCTCCATTACACTGCACACTTGTCCTGTGAACCAATCACATATCTCTAACCCATAAAAAGTAAAAAAGAATCAAAAAAGGGAAGATGTGCTGACAATTTTCTCAGGTGTGTACAGCACTGATCGAATCTGTAAAAAGGATGGACAAATCTATCGTTTAGGTGAAGCAAGCCAATGAATACATCTCATTGAGGCCCCTAGGAGCCACCGTATCAAGAGTTCGGATCCACTTAGCCTCTTTCTGAAGTAGTATTTTCCCCCTATCCCCTCCATGTTTTACACATTTTTATACACCTTTTTAACATACATTGGGATTTTTTGCAATATACATCTGAATTGTTTTATTAATATGATAGCTATTGCTGACACTTTAATGTTGAACATGTTCACCGCTATGCATATTTAATTGACACTTTACACTGATTGGTGGATGTTTGTATTTATGTATCATGTGATGACCACTGGGTGCATCCTGACGACGGTTCAGAGAGAACCGAAACGCGTTGATGTGGGAGAGTTTGTAATACTCCAATAAAAGATACGTCTTAATCACTACACCTGTGAGTGCTCCTGACTGCATTTATTTATTTATATATATATATTTATTTATATATGTGTGTGTGTGTTTTCTGGTGCAATTAAAGACATTTATAAAAAAAAATACAGGCACAAGCAAGCAGGTACAAGCAGGGTCACACAGGTGGTCAATACAGGTGGAGTTCAAGCAAGGTCAATCAGGCTGGGATCGGGACAGGCAGCGTTCAAAGAATAGTCAGGCAGGCAAGGGTCAGGATTGGCATAATTCAGAATAGTCCGGTGGGCATGGATCAAACAGATATAAATCGCACAGGTACCAACAAGTTAGACCTAACAACGGACAATGATTTCTAGCCCTTAGTCCCTTTAAATACCTTTCTTACCAAAGTGTGATGAAATCATGCGCAAAGGGCGTAAAGCCCGGAAGTGCGCGCCGCACGTGCCTTAAGACAAACTGGCAACAGAAGAAGAAGCACCACGTGGCAGGTGCCCCCACCGGCCCACTAGACCGCCAGGGTAAGTCATCGTTATAAGGTGGTTAAGAGATGGATGGAGAGAATTATCATGGTAACAATAAATCTAGATCCACTGGTGTTTATTTGGGGAAATAAACTTCCTAGATAGAAAGACCCATCACAGAGAATGGCCAATCATATCCTGACAGAGGGGGGTTTGATTGCAAACAATTGGAAATCTTCTCAGACCCCAACAGATCAAGCATTACTTGACAGCATATGATATGTATGCAGAATGGATACAATAGATATTTTTAATCTGGTATAATTGGGACATAACTGCACATACAGAATAAACTAAAGAGCCAATAATAATAATCCAAGGGAAATTGAGGTCATTGGTAGGGTACAGAATTTAGTATAATATCTTAAAATGCTAGGTTTTGAGGATGAATTGCCAAACAAGGATGAAGTACCAAAATATTCATTATGTGTTAAATGTTTACATTAAGTAATGTCTTTTTTCAGATGTCATGCATATATCAAGTACAGTTACCCATGTACATGATAAGTGATGTCATACTTTTTTACTGTTCATATGTTATCAGTAACATTTATTTCTATAATATTGCAACAGTAACGAACATATGAGTCTGTATTCCCAAGGGTCAAAATGTATCTATTGCTCTCTACACAAATTTAGAGTGAACTTGCTGGCAAGAAATATTTTATTTGGAATACTATATTTACTAGGCAAACTAAATACAGTAATCTATAAAAATTACTGGCCATTTAATATAAAATATTTTGAATTAAATATGGCCCTTTGTTGCAGAGCTGGTCAAAGGAGCTTTGGCACCCAAGGCAAAGGTGGCAATTAGTACAGCCCATAGGCCCACCACACAATGATCCCCTGCCTGGAAGAGGGCATAGTCCAGCTGAAGAAGAACATGTAGGAGAAACAAGGAGCTGGTCTTATGATTAGTCTCTCAGATATGTCAACTCACCTCGATTCTCTGACAGTAACCAGGTTTTGGAAACTGCACTCTCATAATTATAAAAATGTCCCTGATGTGCACATGCGCAGAAAGCAATATGATATGAGAAAGAGATGATTTTAGGTGAGCATAATGTATGTACAGGAAAGTCATTAGTGATGCTGCACTAGGCCACACTACTTATTCTAATTTTCTACGGCAACTGATTTCCCGAACATTGTCCTAGTTGATGTCTCTGCACAAATAGCATGCTGCTGTGGATAATGCAATAAACATACTGCTATAAAAGTTGTGCTCTATTTTCCAAAATCCTCTGGATAAGTGCCTCTGCTGTCTATCCTCAGTTCTGACCTTGCTTTTGCCTTACAAATTTATTTTCAGTATAACATAGAAGTCACCAAAGAATAATTAGCAAAATGCTTATTGTATCCTATTTTCCTCTTTATTCATATGAATTTGCATGTTTAAATACCCTTTTGCACTATTATTTCTCTGCATATGAAAAGAGAAAGTCAGCCATAGTGAGATTTATTGTCAGTTTAATAGCATACTGTTGTAATGCTTTTACAGCTATCAACTCCAGGTTATAGAGAAATCTCTCAGCCAAATGGCCTCACTCTGTTTGTTGGGCACCTTACACACAATATACAGGGTGCCAGTGTTTCTTAAACAAGTTGATAATTTATTTGTAGTACAAATGTTTCTCTGCTGTGAGTTTTCAAGAATGTCCATAAAACTGTGTATATCTGGTGCTGACATGTTCATGAGACGTAGGTCTTTTTATAGCATATAATACAATATATTTTTGATATGTATTTGACAGTGGCTTATAAGGAGCCAAGAACATTTGGTAGTTGCAGTGCAAAACATGACATCTTGACACTTGTGACATTTTTGACATAGCATTCTTCTCCCTGGATTTGTGTATTTTGCAGCTGGATTCAAGATAATGTTGCAAGACACACAAATACAATTTTTTAGCAAAATATATTGTTTGATGGGATCATAAATCAAATGCATATTCAATTATATATTATGGTTACACATGTAAGCAAAACATATTGTTATTTTCCATCTTACACCAAAGGAGTTATTTACTTAAACTCGACTTTTTCTCACTTTAATAAAAAGAAAATTCAACCAAACTCCCAAGCCCGAATCTCCTTAATTTACCAATAATACATCTCGGAAAAATTGGTGCAACATAATCGAGCATCAGTTCGAATCATGCAAGTTTTTGAATTGACGCTCCGCAAAAAAACAAGACTATTTCGAGGTGCCCCCTGAAAAATTCAAATTTATTTGATTATTGAACAGAAATCTGTGCAAACAGTATTTTCGGTTTCTAATTTTTAGCAGCTTCAGAGCATAAAAAATCTTGAATAATTCGATTTTTTTCCTTTACAAATTTTAGTTTTTGCCATTTAAAAACTCAAACATAAAAATTTGAGGTTTAATAAATAGGCCCCCGAGTCTTATGAAAAATAAATAAATAAATAAATAAATAAATAAATAAATAAATATATAAGATATATATATGCTCTTCATTTTTTATCATAATTCGAGTGATATATCTTCTTACACAAGAATTACACAACATTTTAGGCAGATTTCAAAAGCTTAAACTGTCTTTGAAAATCATGTGCTTCTTTCATATTAGCTGTTTCAAAGTAGCTTGACTCCATTTTTACTTTCATAATGTGAATGTCATTCATGTTTGAGGCCTTCCTTTTACTTAATTCACACTTGATTCAGGTGCAGTTTTACCTTATTGATTCTCAGCTAGTACAGATTAATTTGAAATATCTATTAAAGATAGCAGGTGTTGCTACATATTTTACCTGCCAAATAATATGGAGATTTGTGAGAACAAAATGCTAATCATACTGCAGACTAATTTAGGTAGACACAATTATGCTGATATAGTTATGTATTATGCAGAGGATTTTAAAGAATTACATTCAGGAAGAGATGTATTTAAGTGATAAATATCAGTACTTAATAATCAACATGATTGTTAATTCTGATTTAGTCATGCCTTCTGGTGGCTGTAAAGACCTAATTTCCATACTTCCTAAAGCAACAGCTAAGCAAATTAATTTTGATCAATGAAATAACATAGAAGGAAAAATCATCTACCAAAGTAAAATAAATAAATATCATTATATTTACAAGAAAGTGAATAAAACACCTTTTTAAGGCTTGTGTCCCATGGGGTGGTTTCTTCACTGTTTCAATTGAATGGACCACACCTTATCTGCTGCCTCCTATTAATTTAAATGATAGGTAAACCTTTTATTTCAAAATACACTAAAATTACTTTAAACAGACCCCAGAATAACATAGCTTTCTCTTTGCAGTCTCTCATTTGTAGCACAATTGCACCTCTTTAAGCTACTTCCTTGCTCCAATGGAAAGCACTCAATAATTCTCATTAGACATTAGACTTTGAGGTCTTCACTAGGGATGTAGCGAACTGTTCGCCGGCGAACTAGTTCGCGCGAACTTCGACTGTTCGCGTCCGCCGAATGTTCGCGAACGTCGCGCGACGTTCGCCAATACGAGTTCGCGTTCGATTCGAACAAAAATCGTTCGACCATTCGACCATTCGATTCCTTCGACCGCTAAAATCGAAGGATTTTCGTTGAATCGAACGATCGAAGCCATTCGATCGAATGAAATCATTCGATCGAATGGCTTCGATCGTTCGATTCGAACGAAAATCCTTCGATCGAACGATTAAAATCCTTCGATCGTTCGAATCGAACGATTTTGCGGATGTTCGAAGTTCGCGAACTGTTCGCGAACTGTTCGCATTTTTGCCGGTGTTCGCGAACGGCGTTCGCGAACACATAAACGGCAGTTCGCTACATCCCTAGTCTTCACAGCTGGAGATAAAAGAGAGCTCAGAAAAGAAAAAGAGGACAGACAAGGAAGTAGCTGAGAGAGTTGCAGTTGAGCTTCTTGTTAGACAGAATTCAGGGAGAAAGGTTTGTTATTCTGGGGGTTTGTCATAATATATTTATATATAGTAAAAAAAGGTTTACCTACTCTTTAAATAGGAAATGTTGAACATTACAATTAGTAGCACTTCTTCTAGAAGCCACTGTAGTGCATGTTTTCTATCAAACAAACTCCAGTGGTGGTGCTGTCTGTTGGTTCCTATTTAAATAAGTTGGAGGAGGCTAGGACTTTATTGTGTGTTTCTCTATCTCTGTATTTTAGCTAGATTCAAAATGTCCCACCCCACCTCTGTCTCGTCCATTTTACTATAAGTTAAATAGGATATACCCAATTAGGCATAAGCCTAATTGTGAACAAAAAAGACAAAACTTTAGGGCATTTTTATCAACATTGGAGACAAACATCACCAGGGATGTTGCCTAGAGGAACCATACAGCTCTTTGCTTTTGTTTTCCTATGTTAGGTGACTGTTCAAATTGAATTGCTGATTGGTTTTTATGGGCACAGGTGATGTTTGTTAATAAATACTCTCCTATATATTAAGGGGGTTATTTATCAAAATCTTAAAAGTTCTCAGTATTTTCTAAAAACTACTCCTACCAAATCCTCACTGCCTCCCCCCCCATTTATCAATAAATATTTCTTGTATGGGAACATTTTTTATAAAATTGTAAAAAATTCAGAATTGTCTGAATTTTGTTTGATTTGTCACCCGAAAACTGCCAGTGAGAAAGAGTTCTCATGGTTTATCATGTGAAAACTCAGACGAGCTTCAATTTGAGATGCAATTCAATTTCGTTTCACATTTACCACATGAAAACTCTATTGAAGTTTCTGAAAAAAACTGGAACTGACTATGAAAAAAAAGTTTTTTTCTCCTCGAATCTTATCCATGAGTTTTCACATTAGAAACCATAAGATAAATTTTTCTTACTAATTTGAATCTGGCCCATTATTGGAAATGTTGGAGAGACATTTGCAAATTTGTTCATCAAACTGTTTGTCTCAGGAATTCAAACAACTTAATTTAACAATACTTTCTATTGAAACTTTCAAAAAATGAAATGGCGACGCAATCTATTGTTTTGATCATAAAGTCCTTTGAGGGAGGAAATGTATCAGTCAAAAATAATGCAGTCAGGGATGGAAATTTTGACAGCAGCAAAAGTTACATACATAGTTACATTGGGTTGAAAAAAGACAAAGTCCATCAAGTTCAACCCCTTTCAAATGAAAACCCAGCATCCATACATACACCCATCCCTACTTTTAATTAAATTCTATATACCCATACCTATACTAACTATAGAGCTTAGTATCAGAATAGCCTTTGATATGTAGCTGTGTAGCAAATAGCTTATATTTACCCCCCCCTTTTTCAAGCATTTCAGTGAATATTGGATCAATATGAAAAATGGTTGTACATCATTTCCAGCCATGCATTCACATATCTTATGGGTTTTGCTATTGCTTGAAAAGTTTCAGGTAGTTCAAACTATATGAACAGCCATTGTAACAGTCTAAAAAGCAGGGCTGAGCATTTATTGGAGAGACTTAATGAACCATTTTTTTCTTTTCTGCACTTAGATTCTATGCTTCAAAATTCTAAAATACCTGAAGACAAAATACATGCCTGTAAACTAATGAGAAAGAGTGGAAGTAAAAGAAGACATGAACTTAAAACATAAAGATATTTAAGACTTAAAAAGCAAATTGAAGAGGATGAAGAGAAAAAAAAACAGAGGATGTAAAATTCTCCTCAATAGTTATAATCAATTTGTAACTGTGATCATTTTGCACAAACAAATGTTAGGCACTCAGGTAGGCCACACATAGACCAGACCAAAAGTAAGTAGATAAAAATTGAAAACCTTTATTTATACAAACATCTCTCGCCTAATGCATTTTCTGTCACTGGGACACTTAGTCATATGGTCTGTTCTATGTGTGGCCTACCAGACTGCCTTGCACCAACATTTGTTTGTTTGCATGTGGATTATCCACTCCTTTGAGCTGAGGGCCTGGGGCAGGAGCCCGTGGGCCACCGGTCTGCTTTAGTAAATTATTCCACAAAGATGTTTTTGGTCTGTACAATCATTTTGCACAAACTGCACTAACTATGTACTAAAACACTGAAATACATGTATGGTATCTATTATCTGGAATACCTGGGACCTGGGATTTTCCAAATAAGCATTTTCCTACTTAAAGCCTATTAAAAACATTTAATAAACCCAATTGGACTGTTTCACCACCAATATAGATTTTTGCTGCTTAGTCCCTATCAGGTGCAAGGTACTGTTTTATCTCCAGTTACTAATTAAAGCTGCAATTGACAATGTTTGCATTTTACATTACTAGTATTTTACAAAGTGTGCGGAGTGCTCCTAAAATGGTTCCTCTGTCCATAATGGTCAGATGAGGAAAAAAATATGTACAGTATATAGGTGAAGTTAAATTAATATTTTTAACTCATAAGTACTTTACCAGTTTTAGACTGCATCCATAGTAATGCCAACATAATACAAAAACAAAATGAAAAAACAATACATTTCTTTATACAAGGCAGAAGTACATATTTTACTGCAGGTTTAAAAGATTAGAGGCCTACTTTAATGTTTTATTTATTTTAAACACAATATGACATTCTATAAAAAATATCTTAAAGTTGAATGCAGGCAACATCTAATATAGAAAGAGAGAGGCAAAACATTTCTTTCTTGTAGTGCATAGAATTGACCCTATTGGAGCAATAATCATATTTGATCACGGCAAAGTTTTAAAAAAACACATGGCACATGAGGAAAGACGAAGTGAGTGTAAAAATAGCACAAGAAGCAGCATATAGTGTACCTCAGCAACAACCCCTACAAGATCAATTGAACTGAATATGAATAACCAAAAATCACAACAGACAGCTTGACCTGCAATCCACTATATGGGCTGGTCATAGCTGATGACCCAATAGATACCTTTTTGTAAGCTCACTGGGACTGAATGTGGATTTTTATTGGCCACTGAAAGTATGCTGGGCTGGCAGGACACCTGGCAGGACAATTTTCAATTGCCTCATATGTAGGACTGTGAGGGTTTGAAACTTCATACATGCACTCTATTTAGAAAGAAACATGTATTATGCATTGTCACAGCTTTGTTTCACAGGGCATATTTATTATGCTGTGTAAAAAATGGTGCACCACACATCGCCACGCTTCACAGTGTAAAAAAACTGTGTACATTTTTTACAATTTTTTTCTCATGTGACTTCCGCCGGAAGAAATATAAAATAAAGGTATTAAATTTGACATTTGCATGGCGTAAAATTACACACAATTTCGTCTTTTATTTTACATTGCTTATTACACCACTTTTTCAGTAAATTTAATTTTAAACAACACTATAAATATGCCCCTTGGTGACTGGTCACTAGTCAGGTTACATTTTTGGATAGCACAATTGTCATGCAGCTGAGGACCGCAGGCTTTCAATTACCAACAGTGCACAAAATCTCATCAGATTTTCTATGGAGGAGGTCCAAGGTGGTACAGATGTTTGCATAGGGTGTATGTTGAGAAGCTAAATGAATTGTGCATACAGAGTGACTGATGCAATGGTGGATGAGTACTAGTAGTATTTGCTGAACACCTTTGAAATTAAACATTAGATTGGTTGCTAATGGTTTCTAGACTAAGTGCAAATGTAGGGACTTTTATTTTTACCCCCTGTAAATGTATCAGTGTCTGCTGATCTTTGCTGAGCTGAAAGAGAAGGTAGGAGAATATGCCTCAGAAGGGTACCTTGTCAAGTAACCAGAAAGAACTTATTTGGGGGGCATAGGGAGGAGTAGAGTCCTGCATCAGGTTGGGTACCCTCAGATTAACCACAATATGATTGGCACATGGGCGGATTACTCTTCATTTGCTCAGTGTGAGTGTGCCCCACAGGTACAGTACCCTATCCTCTGCAGTGGGGGTGCTACAGATGGCCAATGCATGGGAAACAGCAAAAAATCCAAGTGTCCTAATGGTTAAAAACTTTGATGTGACTTCCGATCAACATGACTGCGGGGAACGGGATGAGTGAAAATTTGTGAAGTTGCAGAGACGGGTAAGCGGGTCCAGGTCAGGCTTGGGGAAAGCTGGTATGGGTTGGGTGAGGGTTTTAAAAAACATACCCAAGCAGGTCTCTAGTGAGGAGTCAAGAGCTCAGTTAAGCTGACACAAGATAACAACTTATGCAGTTATTGTAACAGCCTGCCTGGAGTTAAACCGCACCTGGTTTTCCTGTGCTCTCTGCATTGCCACCGCTCTATGCGAGCAGACTGCTAAGGCCCTGGTTCACTCCTATGGCTATGCTTTGGAACTGCAAGTAAGCATAGCTTGTTTCACCTGTTTCCAATCTGGCCACAGGTGATCTATGTAAGCCATTAATCTGGCTATAAACCCCCTACACTGCACTTACTCATTTCCCAACATAGGTCTATTTCCTGAGTGTTCCTGGGTTTGATTCTTGTCTGATTTACTGTTTGTGACCTTTGCCTTTTTTTTAGACCTTTAATGTATGGTTGCCTGAACGGAACCATGCTTATTTGAACTCACCCATGCCTGGGCCTCTTACTTTAAGACCTGTCTGCATCTGAGTAGAGGAGGCGACTGCTATAGGCGGAAGCGTGATCTGAGGCTGGGACCTTGGGGTTTGTTCTGGGTTTGGGATACCATATGTTACAGTTATATTTGCAAGCACAATTGTACCTTGGTACACTTCAGGAGAATGTGATACACTACAATATTAAATACTATAAAATATTTTGTGTCCCACATATAGAATTAGTAGAGGTGAGCAGAATTTGATTAAGATTTTTTGACAAGCAACCATATAGAGGAAGTACAGGTATATATTCAATAATTATTGTCCCTGGTGAGTAAAGAATATAAATAACATGGCAAGAAGGATCAGGATATTCCCAGGATAGAAGACAAACGTCTAAGGTGGATTACATAATCTTAAATTTAAATAAGGTTTGTCTTTAGTGTAGTCTCATTAGGCAAATTATGTTATTTGTCAAGTAATAAAACAGACCATTGTTTATTTTCCTGAAAAAAAAAAAACATTACGACCTTAATGATCTGAAACCAGCATTGTACACTACCAGTACACACAAGCAGATTATTTTTTTATGTGGTATGTGTAAATATATTTAGCCTGATATTAAAGTCAGTTGAAAACTTTATTGCTTTTGATATCATTTACATACATTTGCTTTTTTGGTGTTCCTAAAGAAAACTAGGAAAAAGGCAATTATGGTAGGCATTAGAAAAGATATTCTGCTATGATGCAACATCAATTTACCTTTGTTATTCTTTTCTATTCTATTCTTATTTAAATATTAAATCAGAAAATACTGAGCAGGGAATCAATGAATTAAGAATATCTAGTTCAAGAGCTTAAGTCACGCTGGTGTAAGAGAATTATAAGAGCATGTGAAAAAGGTATTTCAGTATTATGTGGATATTCATATAACTGGTGTATGAACAGTTTAAAATCCATTACTGTTCTTTGCCAATCCAGATTAGTGATGCACTTATCTCAGTGCTCAAAGACCTTTATAACACAACATAATGTTGCAGTCATGTATGTGATTGAAAAGAGCATTTATGTATAGCATCAATGAAATTGACAATAACCACTTAGCTAAATGTATCTTTCCTATTTCAGTACTTATGATTTAAAATTCATTTTGAAGGAAAAGTAGACAATATGGCAGGACAATTTGCAAGCCTAAGAAACCCATACAGCTGTTAAAATAGCATAGGGAAAGGTCACATTTTATTAAAAAGAGAAATTCTCTTCTTTTTGTAGAAATACCAGAAACATACATTCATCCTCCATTGGTTACCCCTACCTTGAGTCTCTCTTAATCCTTTCATCCCTTAGTTCCTTCAATGGTATTTTTTCATATTATACTGTAACTGGTTATAGAATATTGCCAGATGATCTTTATTAGCCGAACATTTTACTACGTGATTAACATGATCCCCCTCTCTCCCCCTGTAAATCAACTCCTGTAAACATGGTCTCACAGTCATGAAGTGCCTGAGCATCCTATCTTTAAGTGCATCTTAGTTATTTATTATCTGTTGTTTATAATGCGCCAGAAATTTCGTAATTCAGTGCCCCAGCAGAGTTTACACTCTAAGGTTCATAATGCATTTACACACATTAGGGACATTGTTGTTTGGAGCCAGTTAACCTGCCTGTATATTTTTGGAGTGTGGGGGGAAATTAGTACACAAAGGAAACACACACAGAAAACATACTTTACAAAGAAAAGTAGCTAGTGCCTGAGCTGGAATCTTAGGACCCCAGGTCTGCAATGCTTCCTACTAAGCCACCATGCTCTTCCACAAAAGAGCCCAGATATTACCAACTAATTCTTGTAAAAAAATTTAATTTTTATTAGTTTAATTATTAGGGGGTTATTTATCAAATTTTTTTAAAATAAAAAAGGTCAGACCAAACTAGAATCCCCCATGATTTGACCTTATTTATTATTAAAAAAGTATGATTTAATCAGATTGGGAAAAAACTCAATAAAATGGAGTGAAAACCCAAAATCGTACTATTTTTTTCTGAATTTTTCCCAAACAGCTTGATTTTTTCAGGCTTTTTCCCGAAAAGCCCACATTTTTGGGATTTTTGCCTGCTTTTAGTCTGGTTTTCAGGCTAACTCTAGTGCAGACCACAGAAACTTCAAATTAGGATAGGGACCTCTCCCATTGACTTATATACAACCTCGGCAGGTTTGAGATGGCGGATTTTTGGATTCAGACTTTTTGAAAGCTTGGGGTATAATAAATCTCAAAAAATTCAAGGTTTTTTTTCCACAAAAAAATTGGATTTTCTAGTAAACAGTTTTTAGCATTAGTACTTTAATAACCCCCTTAATGTTAAAAAGAGGCCTAGTTTAGGAAAGTACAAAAACCAGAAGCTCA
This sequence comes from Xenopus petersii, assembly GCA_038501925.1. Taxonomy (NCBI): domain Eukaryota; kingdom Metazoa; phylum Chordata; class Amphibia; order Anura; family Pipidae; genus Xenopus; species Xenopus petersii. The sequence continues at coordinate 69,869,724 of CM076683.1, read as the reverse complement.
TTTGGGATTTGGTATAATCCTATCACTTTTTAAATCATTGGGCAGACTTGGCAGCATTCAGTTAAATTTTGGGAAGATGGTTTTTAGTCATTGGAAGTCATGGGAAGTTATTGTAATTTGCTTGGGGGGGGGATTTCCATATATCAATTAAACATTTTCTAATGCCTCTTAAAAATGTTGGTATTGATAGACCTTTAAGATAAGGCATTGAATTATTTTGTGACATCATTTATTTTGTAAGGGCTGAATATTTGGCAGACAGAAACCAAAAGCATTTAGCATTCTGAAAACTGCAATAATTGAGTTGTACAATTACTTTACATGGATGTATACATTTATGTATTAATATCCCAAAACAACAAAAGTGGGGAGTTCTGATGAATGTGAGATGGGGACATAACTGAACCCTCAGTGCAGTGTGGGACAATAGCCTTAAAAGCATTTAGGTGTTAAGATTTTTAAAAGATATTTTCATTATCATAAGACCAAGCTTATCCTGATCGTTTCAATGTATGATTTGTCCATCAACTAAAAAGACCATTTCAAGCAATATCGTCTAGTTGAAGCCAGGAAAACTGTGGGTAGCTGTCTGCTTGGCCCTGCAAACATTTGGACAATGGATACATTTCACTGTGAAGATTAAAAATCTTCTATCCTGCCCGATCGATTTTCTGACCAATGTCAGGCGATGAATCATTAGATGCACAGTTGTTTGGTTCCCACTAACCTGACGATAATTCAACAGATTTTTCAGATCACACTAAAATTGGTCATTAAGTAAAGAAAATTCTTAACATCTATGGTGAGCTTAAAGTTTACTTGTCACCCAGACATAAAAAACTGTATAATAAAAGTCCTTTTCAAATTAAACATGAAACCAAAATTGTATTTCTATTAAAACATCCATAACTGTTATAAATGCATTTGAAGATTTCAGCTGTAAATCATAATTGCCTCTCCCATCTCTTTTCCTTAAGCATAGAGATGGGCAGGCTATTATTTTCACTTTTCATTCTGCATTCCCTACATGTCACTGCACTACTGACATCCCCCTCTGTCTTTACAGTCTATAATTGTGTAAATGATTCCAAACAAACCACACTTACTTTCACAGTATATAAGTGGAGGGGTAACAAGGGGAATAGGGATACAGGGAAAATATATACAGTATTGTAGACTTATGAGCAGTAAGGTGCACTTACCAATACTAACAGAGGGTCCAGGTGCTCAAGCCCCAGACCTTCAGCTTGGGGAGGTAACGTCATACATATTCTATTCACTTGCAAACTGTCTTTAATGTTTGCAAATATTTGCATAGCAGGAAAGTAGCACAATGCAATGTTTCGAGTGGCACCCCACTCTTTATCAAGCATAAACACCATAGGTGCACATGGCCTTAAATACCCTGAGGTATAATGCCCCCTAGTGTTACCACATATTATAACAAAAAAGATGGACTTAGATCATATTCATGATTAAGACCATGTCGGGACATCGTTCCTAATCTCCTTATCCAATATGCCTCTCTCTGTAACAGCTCTTTATCACGGTCTCCCCCACTTCTCCCTCTTGATACTGAATCTAAGATCTGAAAACTTAACTTATGGTGTGATTATTTTCATTAAAAATATTTAGCAACTGGCTGGTTTAATGTGTTTCTAATAGCTGACTTGTGTTATTTTAATCTATCCCTTAAACAACAGATTGTTTTTCCCATATGGACATTTTATGCTGTAGACAACATATGTGGACACAAGTGTGGTATATTCATTCACCTTTCAATACATACATTACAATGGTCCCATTTTTGCATGTTTTTAAAAATGTCTGTTTATAGCCTGCAGAGGGGCCTAAATCTGCCTTTAATAGTTTTGCTCCAATTATTTCCACCTTTGTGTAGGGCATGACTGGTGAGGAATTAAACACAGCCTTGTCTGGCAAATTGTTTGTTAATAAACTCCATTCTTTTTTAGAATTTTAGAGATTTCGCCACTTAATATATTAAATTGATTGACAAATGGAATTCTCTTCACTTTTTTATGTTTATTATTATTATTACTATTTAGTCCCAACCTCACTCTCAATCCAGTCTAGTATCCTCTCTGGGTATGCTTGTTTTAAATTTCTCCTTCATTTCTATTACTCTCTCCACCCAAAGTGAATTTGTACTATTTTTCTATTATGATTATTGGGAATGGGTTGAGCTACTGAACACTAGAGATGCTAGGCTAGTGTAACTGTTAATAAAGCTGTTACTGTGTATCTGCAAAATTGTGTAGCCCTCCAGTTTATTCCATTCTAAGTGTTCATCTAAAAGTCTCCTCTTTCCTGTAATGTTATATGTTCCTTGATGGGTGAATTTACCCATTACTACTAAAGGAATTATCACCCTAGGCGCATCACAAGTGCACAGATTATGACAGAATCAAGTTAAAAATATTACTATATCTTAGCTAAAACATAAACTGGTGTGGTTCAGTATGTAAAACTGTTCATATGAAGCAGTGTGGAACTGAACAAACTGACAGTTTATAAGCCAGAGCTAAAATAAATGCACCCTTGGAAAACCATCCTTTTGTCATAGAGCAAAGGCTGCAAGTACCTATTGCCAGATGTCCCATGCTGAGAGTTGCTTACCTTCTGCAACCCTCATATTCCAAGTATTAATGCGCTAGAGGTTAAGAAATGCTGAGTATTCTGAAATTCATCAAGAAACCATCGATATTTGTGGCATTTCTACTTTAAAGGTAACACATCTAATCATGTACTAACCACACAAAAAATTGTTTAAAAGTGTGCTTTTTACTGCTGGTGTGATGTCTGAGCAAAGCAGGGGACTGCCTTTATTGCTGGCAGTTCTCTAAGGTTTTGGGACAGCTAAGTGTCAGGTCTGGCCATTGGTGAGTGACTAGCAGGTAGGAGCCGGAGTGCTGTGTAACCCATAAATGGGTGGATAATGAATGAAAGCCATGGTTTGGTGAAAAACAAGATTTAATGAATAAGAAAGTAAACAACAAAACTTGAACTAATTACGAACTGATAAAAGAATAGGTAAAATACAGACCTGTGGTTGAGGCTAGCAGCGGGCAAAGCAACGTTTGGTAATAGGCTGGAATATCAGGGTTGGCAAAAGATAAGTTATGTTAGAAAGGCAGGCTGAGGTTTGGACAGGCAGCGGACATAGTTGAAAAACAGGCCGGAGGTCGAACCTGCAAAATCAAAAAGCAACAGGAATCAAGCACAGGACGAGGACTTGAGAAAAGGAGCAAGGAACAAGGAAAGGGACACTGGAAACAGGAATCATAAAATCAAAGGCTAGATCAGGGTTGGGAGCTTTGATGAGCAAGCCACTGGAATTTGCAAGGAGCAAGCTTATAAAGCCCCCTAACTGCCAGATCATTTACACATGTTTTTAACAAGGTAGGTAGAGGCAAATGAGCAGCAGGCAGAGATTTCAAATGCATATCAAGAATACTGACCAGAGACAAATCTTTCTGTGACCTGTTTAAAAGCAAAAATCTATTTGGTTTCAATGGCCTAATAGATCTGGTTTTAACTTTGGACCCCCACATAATGTTATTTGAGATTAGTTGAGGTTGTAACAACCTGTTTGGCGTTGAACCAGGGATCTGGTGTTTTGTGCCGTCTGCATTTCCACTGTGCTATGTGAGCATGTATTTGCAAGTAGGCTTGGCTTACACATGTTGTCAATCTGACCACAGGTGATCTGTGTAAGCATTTAAGCTGCCTAAAAAACCTCAGGTAGCATGGAGTGGCCAGTTACCAGGGGCAGCAAAAAACTGCCTCTGGTAACTATAAGAGCAAAATTTCCATTTTATCCACGGACATTTGGCTCTGCTTGTACAGCGCATGCAATTGCGCTCACTGCACTAGCGATGCAGCCCCCCTGGACCTGCTCCAATGCTAAAAGTTGAAAACACAAAGCAGAAGGGGGGCTGCATTGGGGCTGCTGCCTCAGGCGGCAACAGCCCCTGAAATGCCTCTGCCTGGGTATCATGCTTGACTGATTTTGTGTTCCTGACCTTCCTGTTTTTGACATTGCTGTATCTCTGCCTGAACCGACCCTTGCCTGTTTGACCACTCTTCTGGATCCTGACATGGTACCATGTTACTGATTGGTTTTGACTCTGGTTTGTTGATCCTAACTAAGCTCCTGTCTCCTGTTTCTGTAATGTCACTGCCTGTTCCACATCTGTACTCTCAGTGCCCAGTTCTTCCTGTATACGTTACAGTTCCCTTACCTGACCAAAACATCCCCTTTGGTCCTCTCACTTTAAGAACTGGTGGCATCTGAGTAGTAGAGATGGCGCGAACTGTTCGCCGGCGAACTTGTTCGCGCGAACATCGGGTGTTCGCGCTCGCCGGAAGTTCGCGAACGTCGCGCGACGTTCGCCATTTTGGGTTCGCCATTGTTGGCGCTTTTTTTTGCCCTCTCACCCCAGACCAGCAGGTACATGGCAGCCAATCAGGAAGCTCTCCCCTGGACCACTCCCCTTCCCTATAAAAACCGAAGCCCTGCAGCGTTTTTTTCACTCTGCCTGTGTGTGCTGAAGAGATAGTGTAGGGAGAGAGCTGCTGCCTGTTAGTGATTTCAGGGACAGTTGAAAGTTTGCTGGCTAGTAATCGTTTTGATACTGCTCTGTTATTGGAGGGACAGAAGTCTGCAGGGGTTTGAGGGACATTTAAGCTTAGGTAGCTTTGCTGGCTAGTAATCTACCTTCTACTGCAGTGCTCTGTATGTAGCTGCAGTGGGCAGCTGTCCTGCTTCTGATCTCATCTGCTGACTGCTGCAATAACAGTAGTCCTTGTAAGGACTGCTTTTATTTATTTTTTTGTTCCAATACAGAGCAGTATCAAGCAGATTACTAGCCAGCAAACTTACTATCATCTGTCCCTGAAATCACTAACAGCTCTCCCCCTACACTATCTCTTCCAAGCACACACAGGCAGATTTTTCAGATACATTTTTGCCCTTGATCCCCCTCTGGCATGCCACTGTCCAGGTCGTTGCACCCTTTAAACAACTTTAAAATCATTTTTCTGGCTAGAAATGTCTTTTTTAGATGTTAAAGTTCGCCTTCCCATTGAAGTCTATGGGGTTCGCGAACCGTTCGCGAACCGCTCGCATTTTTGCGCAAGTTCGCGAATACGTTCGCGAACTTTTTTTCCGACGTTCGCTACATCCCTACTGAGTAGCGGAGGACTTCTCCCAAAGCAAAAAGCGGTTGCTAAAGGCAGAGGGGTGACTGAGACCTTGGGGTTTGCTCTGAGTTTTGGGAAACCATACAGAGGTTTTAGAAACAACAAATAAACTCATTTTCTCTAAAACCAGGAATGTCATGCCAGGAATGCCATGAAACTTATTAAAAGATCCCAATATAAAAAAGCACAAACAAAAAAGCTGAATGATGTGCTAAGAAATAGAAAAAGCTTGAAAATCTCAGTTTTACAACTAATTGAGAAAAATCAGAAAACCTCTAAAAGTCTGAATTGGTTATATATAGTGCAACAGGGTCAGTGCAGCTCCCGTTGACTTCTAAATGGATTTTAACAGCTTTTTGTATTTTTGAGTTTTTTGAGGGTTTTAAACTTAATAGATCTTGCATATTTAGGAAAAAAACACATTTTTAGAGAAAAATCTGAATCGTGAATTTTTTTTTGTAGATAGACTCATTATTAAGAAGAAGGAACAGTTGTTAGGTTCCCTTCACTGATTGCATTTGCTTTCTTTGTTACCCCAGGCTGGTGTTTCTTTCCTTTAACCAATGCACAAGCCTCTGCTACTGTTTATGGCCAGACTGGTACATTATTTGGAAAAAGAAGGATGACAGTTATTTACTATCGGATGCCTAACTTTGCACACCCTAGTGATTTAACTTTCTGTCATCTTATAAATGTGCTGCTAATTGATGTAAAGCTATTATATGCCATAAAAAGCACACATCATCTCAAATAACATTACTTTAAGGGTGCAAAACAGGCAATTGCTTTAAAAAAGGTTCTACCTGCTAATTTATTTTTATAGGTTACTAGGCCCGTGAAAATAACCTCCTTAAACTAGTGGAGATATACACACAACGACCTAAAAAAAAAAAAAAAAGAGTCTCAAGAAAAATTCATTGGCAGGTTTTCCATCCATTCATCTGAAAATATCTAACTTGACATATTCTACTGCTGAACTTAAAGGATGTTCTGGGAAGAAGTATTTTTCACAAACAAATCTACTTTTTAAATCGCCTTTCTTCCGAAATGAATGTGTATAGTGGGAATAAGTTACAAACTAGTGCAATGTACTTCTGACTGAGGTGGATAGCTGGAATAAGCTGTAGGCAGATGCTAGACAAATCATGCAGAAGATATAAAGCACATTGTTGTGGTTTGTCTATTTGGAACATTGATTTTCCAGTTCAGAAGCAAACCACTTGCTAACTTCATGATAATCTTCTAAACTTTTCCTTTCATCAGAAGAATAAAAGCATTTATAGATAGTGATGGGCGAATCTGTGTAGTATTGCTTCACAAAAAAATTCTCAAATTTACTGAAAAATTCACTAATTTGATGGTAACAGTGATTTTGTCACGCTTCAAGTTTTTTTTCCCGTGTTTTGACGTGCAACATTTTTTTTTTGTTGCGGATGGAATTTGTTGAAACTAAATTAGAGGCGATGGGTGTTTTGTTTGTGTCACCTTTTTTCAGCTTTGGGTGTACCAATAAAACATTTTCCATTACTTTCAAGCTTTGTAGACTGTGATAAATGAATATAGCATGTTTTGCTTTGTGTCAAAATGTGCTGAATTGCATTGGAGTCAATGGGAAGACCAATTCACTCACATGTTTAGCTCAGTATACTGCAGAATTATTAGAATTAGACAAGGAAGGCCTTGACCAGAGGAAATTTGCCAACAATGCGGCAATATTGGAAACAACATTATTAGGAGCCTTGACAGACCCAAACCAGAAGACATTAAGTCAACACTGCGGCAGTATTAGAAGTAAAATTATTAGAAGCCTTGGTGGGCCTCAACCAGAAGAAATTTGCCAACTATGCAGCAGTAATTACAACAGCAGCAGCACCAGTAGTAGAAGCAACAATATAAGAAGCCTTGACAGACTATACACCAGAATAAATATGCCAACTATGCAGCAGTATTAGAAATAAAATTATTATTAGCCTTTGTAAGCCTCAATTAGAATAAATTTGCCAACCATGTAGCAGTGTTAGAAGCAACATTACAGTAGTATTAGCCTTGATAGGCTCCCACCAGAAAATAATTTGCCAACAATGCAGCAGTATTATGAGTAAGAGCAGTAGGAGCCTTAATAGGCCCCCACCAGAAAAACATTTGCCTACAATGCAGCAGTAGTACTAGTGGTAGTAGCAGCAACAGAGATAGCAGACAGATGGGGAATAGGGAAAACTATTGAGGCGGTGTCTATAAGAGGAGAGTATATGCAACATTGGAGTGAGGAGGGTACATCTGTGAGGAGGAGAGGTGTTTAGTTTCTGATGTCTGCAATGGGCACTTGGATATCCCCACTTATCCGTGCCTCATTTATTTTTATAAATGTCAGCATATTCACGCTGCCAGTGGATATGCTGAAAGGGGGCAAGTATTCGGCAGAGCTTCTTCATCTGCTACCACTGCTCTGCAATAAAGTACTCCAAATCTGCCCCCTAAGTACCCCTGGTACTTTGCTCCAGCAGGTAATTACTGAGCGCCCAGTGCTGCTCTACAAGGCGGTCCACCATGTGCAGGTGGGGTGGCAGATGATGCTGCCACTGCATCCATGCAAAAGAAGCGCTGGCAGTGGGGGACCTGCAAAAATGGCTGCATACCCTATGTGCCTTCTCCAGCAAGTCACCCACCCCATGGTTGCTCTTCAGGTGCTGAAGCGTAACTGCGAGGATGCATCAGAGGTGGCTCATCCATAGCGGAGGAGGAGTAAGTTGCCATGTGAGGTTTACCCAGTACCCCACAGTGAGGCACCTCTATCCTGAGGGGAACATGGCACATGTCTGTGGTACAGTGCATCCTGCCGCCAACACCATGATCCAGCGACAGGGACACATTCTCCACCACCTGCTGGTGGAAGGCAGGTGCAGCCTCCCTGGTAATTTAATGGTGGCTGGGGATCTGCCAGTTAGGGGCAGTGCAAGCCATCAGCTGTCGGAAAGGAGCTGCTTCAACTAGCTGGGCAGCAGCAGCACTGCCAGAAGCTTTTCTAGACCGGAATTGATCCTATGCACTTGGGGGTGGCTGGGAGAGAGGTGCTTTGCAGCCGAGGAACTGGGGAGGGCAACCTGGCAGGACAGGGGCCACACTAAAAATGGCAGTGAAGAGGAGGGGCAGAGGGAGCTGCACAAGAGGCCAAATTACACAGAGTCCACCTCCAACTGTGAGCCTCAGAATTCTCTTCCATTGCTGCAGGGGATGGGGGGCTAGTACCTCTTCCCTGAGTAATGGGAGGCCGTGACCAGGTATCACCACTGCCCCTTGGTGCCCTGCCACTTTGGTGCTGCTCCCACATCATCCTTTGATGACTTTTCATATGTGAACTTGAAGCCAACATTCCCATATGTGACCCAGTATACCCCCTTCAAACTTTCAGCCGGCAGAACTGGCACACTACTACTGACTGGTCCTCTGTCTGGCACATGAAAAATGCCCACATTTTTAAAGTGTGGGCCACCACCTGTTGTGGAGGCATGGGGATGGTCCCCACCTGTATGCCCAGAGGTTTTGAACCCAGGTGCAGTTCTGCTCTGTTGTCTGCCCCCTCCAGCAGTGGTTGGTGGGGTTTTCTGCCTCTGTGGGGTTGGCTCTTCATCATCATCATCATCATCAACAACAACACACAGTTCCCCCCTGAACTGCTGCTGTTATCCTCCTGAGCCAGCTCCCAGGATCTGTCCCTGTCATCCTCAAAGCCCTCCCCCAGAACATGCATCATACGTGACATCGACATCCACATCTAGCATGCTGGTGTCTGACTCCACACCAGCAACCTGCTGCCCTATCATTAGATGACCCTGCCTAATATCCCCTATGGATCTGTGCCACGCCCTCCTCCTCATCAGACAGGAATACACCCCCATTCCTGTCTGATCATCAAAAAGATCCTGGGTGTTTGGGCCCAAGTCCACCTCAGTATCAAACAATAAAGGGGATGGGGTGTACCTCAGCACTGAGCTGGCAGGTGACCAGGGTAGCCTGGTTAAGCCAGTCTACCACTGTATCAGTCGCGAAGCAGTGGCAAAAAATGTGGCACAGTCTTACATGTCCCAGTTGCCCCACTGTGACCCAATGCCACCTGCTGCTGCAGTGCTGCTGCTGTTGCTGCTGCAGTTGCAGCGACACTACAGTGCCCAGACTGCATGGCACATGGATTGGGCTGTTGTGGGGTAGCATGCCCATGGCCAGCACCACAGCCTCTTCCTCTCCCACCCTTCCTCCCATCACCACCCAGACCTACCATCCCACCCCTCTTCCCTCTACCACGGCCTGTCATACTGACGGCGCCTAAACTAGAAAAAAAAAAATACGTTTTTTTTTTCGGACATTTGGGGGAAGGAAAGGAGAAAAAAATAGAACCCTAAACTTCAACCCTTCAGCAGAAGTGTGCACCCACAAAGGAATTACACCAACAGACAGACAAACAAACATAGCCCTAACAAGGGCTCTTGGGTCTCAAAAGGTGAGCAGGCAAGCAGAAGAGGAAAATCAGTAAACTGAAATCCACAACTTGCACTGACTCCTACTCCTAGCTAAATAGCACACAAAACGCTCCTATCTCCTCAGCGTCAAAATCTGATGTGTGTGACAAATTTTTCCTAGGTCTCGTGAAAAGTTTCGCCAGTGGCAAACTTAACATTTTTTTTGGCCATCTGTATTTATAGAGTGTTTGAGATAATAGATATGCCCTGATCATAAATTAAACATCAGGAATCACTTCAATAACAGAAAAATAATTAAAAAATGTTATATTATATATATATATATATATATATATATATATATATATATATATATATATATATATATATATATATATATATATATATCTTAAGTTGGATCAAGGACAAATGACTTTTATTATTACAGAGAAATGGAAATCTTATTTAAAAATTTGGATTATTTTATTATAATGCAGTTTATTGCAGTAAGCCTTTCTGTAATTAGGAGCATTCTGGATAATGGGTTTTTGGATAACAGATCCCAAACGTGTGTGTATATACATGTGTGTAAATATCTATCTATCTATCTATCTATCTATCTATCTATCTATCTATCTATCTATCTATATCTATCTCTATCTATCTATCTATCTATATATATACACAGTATATATATATATATACATATATATATATATATATATATATATAAATATCTATATTTGCTGTGAATCTCTACAACTTCTAGCTGTGCAACTGATGACAATACAGTAAGAGACTTTTCTAAAATTCTGTTTAGAGATGAGATGATTATATATCACTGTCTATAAATGCAGTGGTAATCCAACTCGTTATCCAGAAAGCTGTGAATTAGAGGGAAAGGTCATCCAGAGAGGAAAAGAGTGAAGATAATCCAGGAAACAGGCAACAGAAGACGCAAGATTCGATCAGAAGAACTTTTCACAGAAAGCCAAGTAATAGCAGTATACTCTATGCAGTTTGCTCAATAAATGTGAACGTGTGGGAGCACACCACAACTGCCAGAGCAGAATGCTGACAAGAACTCTAACACAGAAGTCTAACACAGTTATGAACATTACAAGTAATAATCCCACTGGCCACACAAATGTAAACACACCTCATTTGAGTTTAGGGGAAACCATTTAAAACATTTCAAATAAATATGGGCTGCACAAAGTTTATACATGACAGTGTCAGACGAGACAACAGGCATTTAATTGGCAGTATGGAATCTATGATCTGTGTAAAACTTATGAGAAAACTTATTTGTCGCATTTTTCTAGATACAATATGAAATTAAGCAGGACAATTTAATAAGTAAAAACATACCTTCCCAACATTTTGGAAATAAAAAGAGGGACAAAAAAATTGCAGCGCGTAGCATGGTAAAATTTGTTCACCACGCCCATTTTTGTGGCCACACCCCCTAGTTACCGTGTTCATTTTACAAAATTTCGCAGGTTATAAAAGTTTGAACATATTTGTGTTTTTTTTTCTAGTTATTCCAGTTTTGCTAATGAAGGTGAATTGCCCTTTAAGTTGTGAATCTAAAGGTCACCATAGAAGCAAAGATTTTTCTTTATTTTCTTTATTTTCCCAAGGGACCTGTTATCTTATATTGTTACAATTACCTATTACATTTCTTATCTAATTGAATTGTTACAAATGTATCTTATCTTCTGTTGTGGCTGTTATGGGCTCTCTGACAAAAGCCAATTAAGTTAGAAACTTTTGTTTCTTTTCCTGGCTGTGCAGAACAAAAATGTGACTTTCCAGTACAGTTGGGACGTATGAAAGGAAAGGTTGTGGGAGCACTCATGGCTAAATAAAAATATACTAAAATACAATGGAAGTGCTACTGATCTGGCCAAATTAACTACAGGCATAGAGAAAAAGAAGAGAGATTTATCAATGCACATTCCCTGGTCCCCTGTTTCATACTGTAAGTAATTTATGCAGATGCATGTATTTACAAAGACAGGGTTTTTTTTTTTTCAAAATTATGATCATAAGATTGATAAGCCACCATACCACATCACGGTAAAACCCATACGGCGCTCCCTAACTATTTACCTCTTGTCATAATACTCAAATGCTAAAGCCTCCCGGCATAACAGCTTGTGGTTTTTAAGAGAGAGAGACTGCCTAGACCAACACCCATTTCCAAAGGCATGGGGCCACCATTTAAAGAGACAGGTGTGGGGGTGCTACAACCACATGGAAGCCTGGCCTGCAGCATAGCTGCTGAACTGCCGAACAGAATAGATCTGCTACAATACAAAATGCAAAAAGGAAAGGTTGTGGGAGCACTCTATAGTTCCATGGAAGTGCTACTGATCAGATCACTAGCACTTCCATTGTATTTTAGTATATTTTTATTTAGCCATGGAGTGCTCCCACAACCTTTCCTTTTTGCATTTTGTATTGTAGCAGATCTATCAATTTAATAAGTAACCTGAATGAAGCCAAACAAATGATATGATGATATGAGTTCTGGGCAGGCAAGGGAACCAAAGTGTAAGAACAGATAAATGGGGATCAAGCAGTGCGTAGTCAGGGACAGGCTGAGCTCAATAGCGTGAGAGTAGCGTAGTAACAGAATCAGAATCCAAGTCATGTCAGGGGCAGGCAAAACGATCAGTACAGGCAGCAAATAGAGTCAGAAGCAGACAAGAGGTCACACATGAAAAATCAGATCCAAAACACACCCAGGAACTAAGCAAAACAGAACCTACCTTGGGCAGTGTGTTATTGGCCATGGCCCCTTTAAATATTTACATCTTGTGCTGCACAAAATAGCGTCATGAAGCATATTCGCTTGCGACAAAACAAATGGTGGCAACGGATGTACTCACTTGGGCCCTGCGGGCATCCCTACTGCTTTCCAAAAAGACCACCAGGGACTGCTAGACCACCAGGTAACTTTACATAAGGCTAATGCTACACAGGGCTAAAATAAACAGCCCAAGAATCAGTCATTAGCCTCCTGTCCAGCATTTCCCCATGATAATTGTGTTGGATTTTGAGGTCTGTGCCTGCAATTGGGAGGACACAATTGTTCCAGGTGCAGGCAGGGTAGGAGGCTAATATCACCTCAGGGGCTGATTCTCTGCCTGTGTATTTCAGCAGGCCAGTTGTGGCATTAGCCTAAACCTAAATAACCTACAGGTTATAAACAGAAAAGTAGCCATTAGCATTGATTACTAGCATGAACCTATACAGTCTCATTTGGCTTAAAATGACTACCAGATACTGAAGGTCCCAGAGTCTAGAGTCTAGACCACATATATCCTTACACTGTTAATGTTGTAGGGAATTTAGCTTGTTTTAAGCAGTATACCTCATGCCCAGGACCATTCTGAGGATAGCACTTATTTTTTTATGATGTATTTTAAGAACTAGAGCAAACTAAGTACAGACACAACGGCATGAAGTGGACTTTGTGTAGCTGGTTGCTGCTCATTCTCAGAGAGTAGGGATGTAGCGAACTGTTCGCCGGCGAACTAGTTCGCGCAAACTTCGACCGTTCGTGTCCGCCGAATGTTCGCGAACGTTTGGGAACGTTCGCATTTTGAGTTCGCGTTCGGTTCGAATAAAAATCGTTCGACCATTCGAATTCCTTCGACCGCTAAAAATCGAACGATTTCCATTCGTTCGAACGATTGTAAGCATTCGATCGAATGATTTTCATTCAATCGAACGATTTTAAAACGTTCGATTCGAATGAAAATCCTTCGATCGAACGATTAAAATCCTTCGATCGTTCGAATCGAACGATTTTAGCGAGGGTTCGAAGTTCGCAAACTGTCCGCGAACGTTCACATTTTTTGCCGGTGTTCGCGAACGGCGTTCGCGAACACCAAATCGGCAGTTCGCTACATCCCTATCAGAGAGCAGCAACTCAGCCTTTTGTGATAAGGTGGGATGGTTTGCAATTTATGGGCTTCTCTAATTCTGAAAATACATTACTTTGAATATGACTGAAGTGTGATCCCCATAATATCAAGTCCAGAGGATGGCCCTGCTGCATTGCATTTACAAATAACATTTTTTGTTATTAGTATATACAATATACTACATAGGCAGGTTTTCATGTTTTTCATATTGCAGAAGTACAGACAACATTTTGAGTTTGATGAGAGGCAACTGTTCACTAATATTTTATTTTACAACCTCTTTGATAAATATCTATTCCCACCTAATGTAATGGGAAATTTATGACATTTTAAGCATTATAATAAAGATAGTAAGCAAAATGATAAGTGATGATGATAACCACACAGCACTGGGGAGCAAACTAGTAGTGTATCAAGCAGTTGGCATTCATTTCAAAATGCTGTGATAAAAGAAGGCTCTTAAAGGCAAATATGGCTGCATTTTGAGAAATTAAGGTGGCCATACACGGATAGATACAGATGCGGCCGCGATCCGACGGGATTTTTAACCCCATCTTTCGGCCAGATCTCGATCTGGGAAGCCCGTCGGGGGCCTCCATACACGGGCCAATAAGCTGCCGACACGGTCTGTCGGCAGCCTTTATCGGCCCGTGTATGGCCACCTTTAGTCAAATTTGGATTCAAAATTGTCTATAAGAAATATCCTATAGTAAAATAAAATCTATGTATATACAATTAAAAGCCAAGCTTTCTGAAGTGTTTGTTTAGGGGTCAATACCACTAGGTCATTTGGCCACATTTGACCCAAGTTACTGAAGTTTAATTTTAGTTCTACATCAAACTAGTTGCTTGTATTAATCATTAAATCTAGCAACCTAGATGTGTACTTCTGAAAATAGAAAGAAGTAAAAAATATTTTAAAAAGCAGTTACCGTATATACTCGTGTATAAGCTGACCCGTGTATAAGCCGAGGTACCTAATCTACCTAAGAAAACTGGAAAAATTTATTGACTCGTGTATAAGCCTAGGGGTGAGAAATTATTTTAGGACATGGCCAATTTAAAGCTTTAACGTTGCTGCTTACTCACTGATCTGAAGCATGCACTGACTCCTCCATGCTGCTGCACATACTTCCCCCCCCTCCTCGCTTAATTCTGCTCCAGCCCCTCCCCTCTCAGCTCTTGTCAATCAGTCCCAGGGCACGTCACAAAGGGAGAAGACGCTGTGCTGTTCTAAGCTGTGCATTTGTTTATACACATGCAAGTCTTGTGTACAATACACACTTCACATTATTGCACAGAGAATCTTGATCATATGGCCAAAGTGAACAAAAAGGGAACACTGATACGTTAGGATGTGCCTCCGCTCCCTGTACAGGTGCGTGCTCGTATCACAGAGTGAGCGCGCACCTCATCCACGTCTCGAGCGATCCTCTTCTAAACTCTTGTGCGCTCCTACGCGCAATACGGTAATGCGCACACATTTTCCCAAAGGGGAAGGGCTGAGGAGTACTGAATGACGAGAGCTGAGAGGGGAGGGGCTGAGGGCTAAGGAAGCCACGAGCGGGGAGAAGTATGGGCAGCACGGAGGAGTCACTGCACACTTCAATCAGTGAGTAAGCGGCAACCTTTTTTAGCTGACCCGCGTATAAGACGAGGTAGAGTTTTTCAGCACATTTTGGGTGCTGAGAAACTCGGCTTATACGCGAGTATATACGGTAAGTAGTATCCAAGTTAACTTGTATCCTGGTTAATAGATTTTGCTTTTAGCTTTCATCCTCCACCAAGCATGTTTTTAAGTGCACCTGTTCTGTTATTTAAAATGCAAAAAGGCATCTGGCATGTGAATGACTTACGGCACTTAACTGGCTCAATATTATTAGTAAATAACTGATGTTATACAAATCACTGCTCAGTGTATCCACCTTCTGCCTAGCAGAGAACACAATCAGTTCAGGGCTCCCAAGCTGTTCTTGAAAAATTTCACTTGTTCTGTAAGGTTCATTACACACCAAGCTAAAATACAGTGCTGCTGTAAATAGTCTGTAACTAATAAAATGAAAGTGAGAGCTATAGACAACCTGCATTTTTTTTAAATTCTTCCTTTCTTTCTTAACATTTTAAATTGAAGATTCAAAACTTTATCCAAATTGTGCTTTTATAAAAGTCATCTCCTGAGATATTACTCTGGAAATTAAGAAACACTGTGTCAGGGAGCCGGGAGCTCCCTCCAGGGAGGTAGTCAGGATCTGGGAGGAAGCCCTCTTGAGGGTGCAAGGTCGCGGTATCCAAAGGGTTAAGCAAGATACAAGGTCAAAGTCCAGGCAAGAGTTCAATGGCAGGCAGGATCAAATAACAAGAGTCCAGGCAGGGGGTCAAAACCAAGGCAGGAGCAGGATTCAGGAATCAGAAATACAGGAACCCAGGTTCAGAGTAGCAAAACCTATTCTTGGGTGCCATTCTGGCGTCCTGGGGGCCTTTTTATATTCAAACTTGGCGCCAAAGTGACGTTATTGATGTCCTTATGCCGGCGTGCTTGCGCTGGTGTGTTTGCGCATGCGCGTTTGCGCGTGCGTCGACGTTGCGGCGCTGGCGTCCCAGCGCCCACATGGGCCGAATGGGCGCTGCCATTTTGTATTCTTTGCCGCCGGGAGCAGACGCATCTCTTCATGCTCCCGGCGGCCTTGACACACTGTAATTTATGGTGTATATGCAAATTGACATAAACATTACACAGTAGCACTTATCAAACATATATAACAGATTTTAAGTTTCAGACAATGGGTTATTGCTCCAAATCTAACTACCGAAGGTGTCAATGCATCATTATTTTTAATTAGAGGCATTTTGGACAGATATCAGCTATCAGACCAGTTAAGCACATTTGATATACAGGTATGAGATCTGTTACCCAAAATTATAGGGATTTCTGGATAAGGGATCTTTCAGTAATTTAGATCTTCATCCTCCTTATGTGGAAAAAGGTCCCATGCTATTTGTCTATAATGTCCTTGTAAAGTGTAATAATGTCCCCTCACAAGCATCTTTTTTCTAGAGAAAACAACCCCTACCTTGACAGGCTACCCTCATAATTTATGTCTTCCTCTCACCAGAAAAGTTGCACATCTCTGCACTCTCTCCAGCTCATTTATATCTCTCTTAAGGACTGGAGCCCAAAACTGCACTGCATACTCCAGATGAGGTCTTACCAGCACCATATAAAGAGGCAAAATTATGTTTTCATCTCTTGAGTTTATGCCGAGTGTTGGGCAAATAAATTTGCCAGGTACGAATTTGCCGCAAAAAATCAGTTGCGTCGAAAAAATGTTGGAGCCCATCAGAATAGATGTGCGCATTACTAATTTGGCGCATCAAAATTATTTGGATGGCCATTGACTTGAATTTGGAAAAAATAGGCGCGTGTTTAAAAATTGTCGTGGGCATCAAAACTGACGAGCATCAAAATTATTTTGATATGCATTGACCAATGCATTGTGCAATTTTTTTGGCAGAGCAAAAACGGGACAAATTTGCCAATCATTATTTATGCCCTTTTTTATGCAAGACAGTACTTTATTTGCTTTGGTGACCACAAATGACACTGCCCGGAATTAGAAAACTTGTCATCTACAAAAACCCGTAGATACTTCTCAGTTAAATAAACTGCCGACATACTGCCAGTTAGTGTATAACATAAATTTACATTCCTTTTTCCAAAGTACATAGCCTTGCATTTATCAATATTGAACCTCATTGTCCAGTTTGCTGCCCAGTTTTCCTTTTTAGTCAGATCACTCTGCAAAGTGGCAGCATCCTGCATGGAACCAATCGTTCTGCACAATTTTGTATCATAAGCAAAAATAGAAAAAGTACTTTCCATGCCCACCTCCAGGTCATTAATAAACAAGTTAAAAAGCAAAGTACCAAGTACAGAGCCCTGCAGTATTCCAACACCGGTCTAATTTGAAAATGTTCCATTTACCATCAATACTCTTTAGCCAGTTCTCTATCCAAGTACAAATGTATTCCAAGCTGAAATTCCTTAATTTAACCAGTAACTTTATGTGTGGCACTTTATCAAAAGTTTTAGCAAAGTCTAAGTAGATAGACATCCACTGCCCTCCCAGAATTGAGCTCCTCACTTACCTTCTCATAAAAGGAAAATAAATTAGTCTGGCAAGATATATTATACATAGTATTAGGATCTGCAATGAAGTCCAGTATCTTATCCCTTAATACACCTTCAAAAAGCTTTCCTACCACTGATGCCAGTCTCTAAGCTCCGTGCCAGACCTCAAGAAATCATCGAAAATTAAGTAAAGTGGTTTGGCAATCACAAAGCTGAGCTCTCTAAGTACCATGGAATGAATACCATCTGGTCCCAGACCTTTGATTATATTAACATGTTCTAGTGGGACTATTAAGAAGGAAACATTCATTGACTGGTTCCTCATTTGTTTAGACAGATAAAAAATAAGTTCAGAATGTCTGCTTTTTTCTGTTCTCATCAACCAGCTGACCCCCTCTGATATTAAGGGTCTCACCCCTTCCTGCTTAATTTTTTTACAATTTACATATTAAAAATGATTTTGGATTAATTTTACTGCTTGCTGCAATACCCTTTTCCATATCGATTTTAGTTTGTCTGTTAGCTTTTTTGCATGATTTATTGGCCTCCTTGTAACTGATAAATGGTTTGGCTGTCCCAGCTAACTTAAAAGCCTTACAAGCATGTCTTTTCTTACCCACCTCAATACCAATTGTAACAAACATATGTATCTATTAAGGTAATACATGGTGGGATACATAATTACTCATGTCCCCTCCCTGTAAACCTCCAGTTAACTAGTTCAGGTGCAAAAGTAAATAACTAATTAAAACACAACTTTTATTAGTCTCACTTAAAAGATCACGCTACAAAGACACATCATTGTGGATCCTCCTCAATGAAGCTGAACCATGTCCATAAAACAAACATATAGCTTAAAAACACATAGGTTGGAACAGTGGGAGAATAGTGCACTGATATCCAATCAGCCACTATCACTACAAATGTCGTCAGTAATGGGGTATATCTAAGTCAGTGGATTCCCCTATTATTATCTGTACACATAAACAGACAATGCGGCACCCAGTATTGGTTTAAGGTTTTTAACATTAAGTTCAAAAAAGATTTTTTAGAAAAAAGGCACTCGCTCCTAACCTTAGAGCGATTGTATTTTAAATTAGCCAAAAGTCGTCTGTTCCAAGCGCTAGTCAGAATTCTAGCCAGCCCTCCCAGACCACCCTTCCATTTGCCCAGAATGATTCTGCCTAGCTACGTAGGGAGCAAATGGGGGATGGTCCCCCACTGTCCACCTATGCCACCCAACGCGTTTCACCGGAAAACTGGCTTCTTCAGGGGCATAAGTGAATTTCGCGTGTCTTCTGAGCGTTTAAATAGGGAATGCGTAATACATGCGTCTTGACTTCCGCATACGTCACTTACGTCACGTGATGTGCGTATTCTTCTTCGTCCAAGGGAGTTAATGCGATGGACGCGCCCCTATTTCCACATACGTCACAAGCTTGCCGTGACGTGCGGCTCTTTTCCTTAAGCTTCAATCAGTGCTGTTCCCTCCCACTGAGCACTCCCTCCTTGTGCGTAATCCGCATCACAGAAGGCTAAGTGTAGGTACTCACATTTCTCCCTGTCAGATTGCGTAAAAGCGCTCTGCTGTATATCTTAACTGACAGGGGGGGGGGGGAAGCTATGACATCTTAATACTGGCCACACCCGCATCCTTTGAGACATAAAGAAAGTAACCCCTTGTGCACAATATACATTGTATTCTTAGTAGTGCTACAATGTAATTAGCTAACTTCAGAAACAGGAAGGGCGAGCCAGAAAAAAGATAGAATATACATAGGGAGCGAATTCTAGTGCAATCTGAAATTATAGGAAGGGGCTAAATGTAAAGCCTTCATTCAGGCCCCTTGGTGCCTTACTATTTAGCCAATAAATCCATTCAGCTTCACGTTTAAGTAACTTATTGTCAATATCTCCAATCGTGAGGTAGATTTGATATGTTCTACAGCAATAAATTCCATCACTCCACTATTGCCATTATGGTGTGTATTGATGTGATTTGCAATCGTTGTATTTCTCTTATTGCGAACATCGCCCACATGTTCCAAAATCCGTCTTCTAAATTCTCTTTCCGTTTTACCTTGATGTTACACGTCAACCAAGTTGGTTTAGACGGATTATTGTAATGACTATGAATGAGACGGTCACGTAGATTCTTGCTTCGTCTATAAGTTATCAGGGGACGAACTCCTATAGTTTCTTTGAGATCTGCATCCTGTTCTAAGATATGCCAATGTTTCTGTAGGATGTCAGAGATTTCCTTATGCTGTGAGTTAAAGTCGCCAATAAGTCTTATGTGTTGTTTATTTGACTTTGTTGGCATATCTGATTTTTTGTGTTTCTTGGGAGCTAAGAGATCGTTTCGATTGGATTCTAAGGCTCTTTTATAAGCTCTCTTGAGACAGTTATGACTGTATCCCCTTTGCTTGAATCTATTATAGAGTTTTTTGGCTTCAACTTTGAAGTCTTGCAGTGTGCTACATAATCGCCTAACCCGAAGATATTGACCGGTGGGTATCCCCTTAATTAAGTTATTTGGGTGTTGGCATGTAGTAGGTTATTAGTTGCAGTTTCTTTTCTATAGACAGAAGTCTGTAGGTTGTTTTTATTATCTCGATAGATACGAATGTCCAAGAAATTAACTGCCTCTTGATTAATCTCTGTGGTCACCCGTAGGTTAATTGTATTTGTGTTCAATATTTTGATGAACTCATTGAACTTTGATACCGTTCCAGTCCATAGCAACAAGACATCATCTATATAACGTAGCCACAGCATTATATATTGTGTATATTCGATGCGTTCATCACTGAAAACAAAATTGCGTTCCCACCACCCAAGATATAGGTTGGCATATGTGGGCGCGCATGTACTGCCCATAGCGGTCCCCCTTATTTGATGATAATACTTTCCATTGAAGGTAAAATAGTTATGTTTAAGAATGAACTCTAATAGTTCCAAAACAAAAAGATTGTGTTTTTTAAATTGTTGACCTCTTTGGTTCAGGGTGTCACTAATTGCTTTTAGGCCAATATCATGTATAATGCTGGTATACAGGGATTCAACATCTAGACAGGCCAAAAAATGTTCATCCTGAAGGGTAATTCCTTCCAGGTGCCTTAATGTATCCATTGTGTCCTGTACGAATGACGGAAGACTCGTTACAAATGGTTGAAGTATCTTGTCCACATATATGCTGCAAGGTTCAGATAAACTACCCATGCCTGATACTATAGGACGTCCTGGTGGTGTGGTGGGATTTTTATGAATCTTGGGGATAGTGTAGAAGGTGGGGATTATTGGTGACTTGACTATCATAAAATCAAATTCATCTTTGTTTATGAGATGCGTATCTCTGGCTTTTTGCAGGATTGTCAGCAACTCGGATTGGAAACTTTTTGTAGGGTCACCAGATAGCTGTACATAACAATTAGTGTCCTTTAGTTGACGCTGACACTCATGTACATAGGACTGTCTTTCTTGAATGACAATATTCCCCCCTTTGTCACTGGGTTTTATTATAATATTATCATTTTTTTGAAGTTCAAGTAAACCTTGTCTTTCTTTCCAAGATAAGTTATTTGTGCCTTGAGGCTTAGATTGGCATTTATGATGTAATTGTTTTAAGTCATATGAACACCCCTCCAAGAACACCTCAACCCTGTTACATACTGAGTTTTGAGGTGTGAACTTGCAATTGTTCATTGTCCTCTAATAGACTATAAAGATCTTGCAAAGCTTTTAGTTCTTCTGGAGATAACTGGGATTGTCTATTCTCTTTATTGAAATATTTGTATAACAGTAGTTTTCTGCCAAACAGATGTAAATCTTTTATCCAATTAAACAAATTAAACGTACTTGATGGTGCAAATGATAACCCATGCTTAAGAGCTTTAACCTGATGTTCTGTTAAGACATGTGTGGAAAGATTAATGATCTGTAATGTGTCTAAGGCGGTTACATGTTGTAACGGTACCCCCATTTTTGTCGATCCCTTAGAGTCCGTTCCTCCGGATTGCGTGTGAGGGCTGCATGTTATTGCCCTTACTTTTACGTGTGTATTTTTTACTGACATAGCGATTGTGCTCTCTATTTTGTGAGGAGCCATCGCTTAGATCACTGTCAGAGGTGAGGGAGTTACTAGTAGAGTAATCATGGCTTCTGCTTTTAGCAAGCCCTCTTTCTCTACTGTAAATTTCCCCTTTGTGGAAATCTGTCAGGTCCCTATTGAATTTTTTCCATTTCCTAGTTTTTAGTTCAGAAGCCAATTTGTCTATGTTACTTTGCAAGTCGGTTTCCAATTTTTTAAAAAATACCAACACTTTTATTGAACCACAAAGGTTTTGTTTTGCTATGTTCCTTGTTTACGAGGGGGATATACTGATATATATTTATTAAGCAGCATTTGTCAACCACATGCCAAATAATTGAATCCCTTACAAGTATAATCTGTTTATGCTAATATTTTTTTCACCGACATGAGATGCTTAAAGTGGACCCATCACCCAAAAAAATTATTCAAAATCCTATTTTATGACATTAGTCAAGCAAAATGAACTTTAATTACACTATATAAATTATTTGAATCTTGCTACCTTCAGTCTGGGAATTCAAAATGATAGCAAGCAGGCAGCAGCCATTTTGTGGACACTGTTTTTAAGGAAAGCCTTGCATCATCCCAGAATCTTGTATGTGCACCAGAATGGGGGATCCAATGTCCATTCCCATGCACTGGCTACACAATTAAATGTTAAAGAGAACGGGGGAATATGTGGAGAGCAGTGACATCTAGGAAGTGCTGAATGGCAAGTGAAACCACAGACAATATTTGATTGACAGCTGAGATATTTAAATGAGCTTACAACAGCTATGAATGCTTTAATAAAAAATAGAAATTGGATTTAATGTTTCATTTGAAAAGGACTTTTATTATACAAATTGTTGTGTCTGGGTGACAGGTCCACTTTAATCTCTAGCTATACTTTCATATGTTTCCTAAGCAAAGTGGGTTTTATAGTCAAAGTTGATCTTGAATGGCATAACCAGTTATATCTTAATCGTAAATTACATTAATTGTAAGCACAGATATTCTAGTATAGGCTTATTTTATGTCTACATATACCGTATGCTGCATTTAATGTATTATGAGCATTACATTCACCTCACTTTCTAAAGCTGGACAGAGACAGTGATGCTAAAAACATTATAACATAAAGTAAGCTTATTTCATAAATAAAATAGCTGTTTACTTTACTATGTATAATAATGTGGAAAAAATAAGTTATCTTTGAATATAGCTGCATAATCTGTTTATTGCCAGTGTGGAGAACAGTCCATTATATTTCAGGAGAGTTTTTGTTTTGTTTATTTTATTCTGTTCTGGTATTTTGTCTATGAATAAAGAATGACATTTCCCTTAGCTTATATCTTTATTCATCAGAAGATGCATTGTATATTCCAAACCAAAACACAAAATCCTATTAGCTACACTTGATCACCAAAGATAAAAAGGTAAATATGAATATAATGAGTAACTGTGACTTGATGGATTAAGCAGAATCCGTAGCAGTCACTGCATAAGTATGTAAAAATTCAGTAGGTATTTATTTGATGGTAGCTGTATTTGTAGAAATATCAGAAAGAAAAAGTTAATGCCTTAGTAGAGCTGGAAAGATGTGCTAACATTTTCCCCACTGGATTCAAAAGTTGTAAGGAATAAAAGCCCCTAGGCAAAGAGCAAAGCAGGAGAATGAGTGTCCCCAGGGGAGCGATCATCTGAGGCCACAAGACAAAATTATTGTTGCCCATTGTTGGAGGAATGGTCATTTAGAACAGGACTGAATATTTTTCTCAAGTTCCATGATTTGTGAATCCCATCATTATGTTTCATGGTAAGGTAGATATCCTTGTCAAAACAGCTCAGGCTAGAGCTATTCTAAGCTTGAGGGAGGCCAGATATCTGGTACCATTCCCTTTACAAGTGCCTTTCCTGTTTCATTTTTATAATCAGTTGTTGGATCCTGTAGATCTCCCTCTTGTTCAGTTTTTGTAGATAAGTTTTTGCAACCTTTGGGAGTGGAATTACCTTCTTTTTTACAGGATAATATAACATTTACTCATTTTGGAAGATTTTCCAGGGAAGGAGGATATGATTTTATCATTTCTTTGGGGCACATTTACTAAGGGTCGAAGTGAATTTTTGAATTTAAAAAACTTTGAATTTCGAAGTCATTTTTGGATACTTCGACCATCTAAAAGGCCAAATTCGACTTCGATTCGGAGTGAAAAACTTTGACTTTGAAAATCGAAGTACTGTCTCTTTAAAAAAGTTTGACTTTGACACTTCGCCATCTTAAACCTGCCGAATTGCTGTTTAGCCTATGGTGGACCTCCAATAACCTATCTTGAGTGTTTGGGTAAGTTTTGAGAAATCAAAGGATTTTTGGTAAAATCGTACGATCTTACAATTAAATCGTTCGAATTGTTCGATTAGAAGGATTTTGTCGTACGATCGTACTATTTTAAAAATCCTTCAACTTCGAATGTCAAACTATCCTATTCGTCAAATTTTGAAGTTTTTTGCACTTCGAAATTCAATCCTGAGTAAATGTGCCCCTTTATGTACAGTCTTTGTATGCATGCATTCCACTTATAGGAGTTTTATTTTGTCACCATGTGGTATCAGGTTTATTTTGTCACATACTTATTTTGTTTTTGATCAGTTTTTCATACAAAATTACTGCAATGGAAGGCAAGCTTATCCAATCTGTATATTGCTTATTGGGAGCAGCAATTTGGAATTAGTTATAACCCATTGCATGTCATTGGTGCAATATTGTGGCTAGGAGACGAGGGTGGATTGGTTTCTTTCATCAATGGCCTGACTGTCAATAATTTAATTCCTCACACTGTGTTAAGAATATACCGCCCAGTCTGACATAGTTTTCACAAAAGGTAAAACCATTAAATATAGAATTATCCCTAGTTTGAAAATGGGATGCACCACAGACATAGGCGGATGGCGATTTTCTTGTTTGGGTAGGCTAAATAATGTTAGGTATCTATCTGCAATGAACATCCACACAATAGACTTAACAATAATATGTATATTATATAACTCTATAGTACTAAAGCAAAAAAAAAAAAAAATGCTGTTTGAAGCAGTGCAGGGTAAAAGAAACACCCATTTTTTAAAAAGACATTGATCCTTTAAAGGGGTTGTTCACCTTTAAATGAACTTTTACAATGATATAGAGCAGTGCTATCCAACTTCTGTGGTACAGAGGGATGGTATTTTTATGGCCCAGATGGTGGGGGGCCAATAATGGACGCCAGTGTTAGCCACCCCCTGTTTTAAACCACACCCATGTTACCACAACACAATGTCCACATTAATAGTGGTAAACCAAAAAACCAAATAGTTGCTGATCACTGCAGGAATATCACTTATCACTCTGAAACCAGCTTATTATGTCATATTAAGACATACCCTTAAATCCATATGCCGTCTGTGGATATCACAGCACCCCCCCTCCAGCACATTACACCTTAGGGCCCCCTAACAATAATTTGAAGGACACACACAGGGAGCATAGGGCAAGCAGAGTATGGCACACACAGGGAGCATAGGGCAGACAGAGTATGGCACACACAGGGAGCATAGGGCAGGCAGGGTATGACACGCAGGGAGCATAGGACAGGCAGAGTATGACACACACAGGGAGCATAGGGCAGGCAGAGTATGGCACACACAGGGAGCATAGGACAGGTAGAGTATGGCACACACAGGGAGCATAGGACAGGTAGAGCATGGCACACACAGGGGGCATAGGGCAGACAGAGTATGGCACACACAGGGAGCATAGGGCAAGAAGCGTATGGCACACACAGGGAGCATAGGGCAGGCAGAGTATGGCACACACAGGGAGCATATGGAAGGCAGAACAGAGCAGGAGACAGGGAAACCTATCAGGACCACTCTAAAATGTACTGCATACAGTGACACAGTGTTTGTGCCCTTCCAGAAGTTTTTATAAGGTGTGAACAGGTGAACAATGTGGGCAGTTTCAGTCCGGGTCTCAGGTGTGAACAGTAAAGGGCTTTACAATGTGAACGATAGAGGTGTTACAAGTGTGAACTATACAGGGGGATTACATGTGTGAACAATGCAGGAGTTTATAGACTGAATTTGAGGTGAGAAAATGCAGGGGGCAGTTAATCTCTTGAGTGATACCTTTTAAATATTACACATGGTAAGCAGACACAGCAGGCAGACTTTCAGGTGGGTGGCGATTAGGCAAAAAATTGAACACGAACACCTGGCCTCTCCAAAAGGTTACGTACGGTGCCTGGGGTATCTTTCAGGTGGGTGGGCCACACAAGGGGGCGGCCGATGGACCACCAGTTGGACAGCCCTGAATAGGGCATGTTAGCATTTGTGGTTTTTGAGTTATTTAGCTTTTTATTCAGCAGCTCTCCAGTTTGTGATTATAGCAATCCGGTTGCTAAGATCCAAATTACATAGCAACTATTAATTGAATTAAATAAAAGACTGAATATGAATGAGAGGCTGGAATAGAAAGATGACTAATAAAAAGTAGTAATTCCAATACATTTGTTTCCTTACATTGCATTTATTTTTAGATGGGGTCAGTGACCTCCTGCCCCATCTGAAAGCTGGAAAGAGTCAGAAGAAGGCAAGTACTTCAAAGACTATAAAAAGAAAAAATCAAGGCCAAAACGGTGCATAGAATTGACCTTTCTATAACGTATTAAAAGTTAACGAAATGGTGAACTGCTCCTTTAACGTTTGGTTTTTTCAACTCCATTCAGTCCTATAGCTCCTTCTATAAGCACCTAATGTTAGATGAATTTCATACAAACAACTACCTTACACTCAGCTCCCAATATGTCATTTTTGCTATCCCCACACTTCATTTGCTTTTTCTATCAGATCCCAGCAAGCCCAGCATTGTCAGCTTCAGCCCCTAGCAATAATCCCTCCAGATAGGCAGTGTTCCTTACACCCCAGCACAATCTCTTGCTCAGCAAAGTCAACATGTCACACCCTAGCAATGTCAACCCATACAGCCCCAAAAGATCTTCACCACAGACTTTCTTCTGTGTAGTTTGCTGGTTCTGCTTGTTAATAAGATCAGTATACACATGAATGTCCTTCTGCTACTTTATTTTACACACCTTCTCCAGCTCTGAAATTAAATTTCCCCGGTCACTGATTTCTTCGTGTAGCCCCTCCCCCCTGTTGGGCGGTCTAAACTTGGCAGGCAAGAGCAGCAGAGCTTGATTCTGAAGATTTAACTCATCTGCCAGGAAGGTAAATGGAAGTATAATGTGGATGGATTATTTTAGTCTTCTAAATGAATCCTTTCTCAACGTAACACATACATGGAACGCTGCATAAAATGCTGCAGGGTAAATTCACAGAGGACTTTGGGAGGCTTAGCCTACCCAAGCCTTTATTAAAATCTCCTATGACCACAGAAAACCACAAATGTGGAACGTATAAAGTATAAAAATATAATTTTCTTCAGTTTCAGTTTCAAGGGATTGAATTAGTTAAAGATGAACTATTCAAAATACCCAATATGTATACATATATAGCTATAAGATGGATGGGGAATGGGAATCACTCGTTGCTCAGGAAAGATGGGATACATCTAAATCCAACAGGTTGGGATATCGTTACTATGGAGGATTTCCAAACTGAAAATGCATTGGCTTCCAGGCATGGCCTAGAAGGAACCTTAATCTTGGTGATTTAAGCTTGGATGGTTTCAGCAGCCGATGGCTTTAAGTCTACTACTCATCGTGCCAGCATTTGCAGCTGTTGGCACAATGTTGTACAAGTTCAGTTGTAAAATGTGTTATTAGTAAAGTTATGGACCAATTGGCTTGGGAATGGTGATGGTTAAATAGATTAAGAGGTGATGGACCACACCAGATCTGTCTCCCCTTTGGGAGCGAAGAAATCTCAAAAATGTTTTTGTGCCATTAAAATGTTTTTCTGATGACCAGTTTTTAGAAATGCATAAAAAGCAAATGCATAAATTCACTGGTACAGATTTAGATTTGTTTTGTAGCAAGTGACAAGTTTGAAGGGAAGGGTCCCTTACCTGCACTTTCAGGTTAATGATCAAAGTTTTGTAGTTTTATAGATTCTGAGGCACATTTACTAACAAATTGTGCTTTTTTTCCATGAATCTTGAAAAAAGCATAGTTTTTCTATATTTCTAAAAGGTCAATTCAAAATGTATCAAGTGAAAGAACTATGAAAACCTTAAATACCAAACTTCGCCAGGTAAAACTTGTCAAGGTGCTATAGAAGTCAATGACAGCTTCTCTCTTCTTATTAGACTGCTTTAAATGAAATCTGACCAAGGTTTTTGGATTTTTTTTTCTCTCTAGGAATTACATAAAAAAATTTAATTTTAGAGGTTTTCAGATGTAAATGCATCATTCATCTCTTTTTTTCATTCACACTTTTTATATTTGAATCTTTTATTAAATTCAATGACAGTAGTTGCTTTAGAGTTTGTGAGTTTAGTCATGGTTTCTAAAACCTCTAAAATTACAAAAATCTGACATTTAGGGGCACATTTACTTAGATCGAGTGGATGAATAGAAGAAAAAATACTTTGAATTTCGAACTTTTTTTTTGGCTACTTCGACCATCGAATTGGCTATTTCGACTACGACTTCGATTTTGAATCAAACTAAAAATTGTTTGACTATTCTACCATTCGATAGTCGAAGTACTGTCTCTTTAAAAAAAACTTTGACCCCCTACTTCGCCAAGTAAAACCTACCGAACATCAATGCTAGCCTATGGGGAAGGTCCCCATAGGCTTTCTAAGCTTTTTTGATCGAACGAATAGCGCTAAATCCTTCGACTTCGATATTCGAAGTCGAAGGATTTAACTTCGACAGTCGAATATCGAGGGTTAATTAAACCTTGATATTCGACCCTAAGTAAATGTGCCCCTTAATAAATTAGCCTCCACATCTTTCATTAATTTACAATACTTCTGCAGTATATGAGAGGTTTAATTTCTACCCTATAAATGTTATGGGTTTAAAACATAGCTCCAGTTTAACCATCACATTAAGGATCTATCACATAGCTTTCTAAAGGTTTCAGCATCTAGCTAAAAATGACGTATTTGCCTTCACTTTGAAGTATAATGTTCTAAACTATTACAACAACTTAGCAAACCTACTGTATGTTACTAAGTGTGCCCTTGTTACATTTACATAGCTATATGCTAGATGTAAAGCTATATCTCAAAACAAAACAGCATAATTTTCATTCCAGAAGATGTCATTAAACAGCTTAAACTTGGCAAGATACTGACCAGGTGACAGATTTTACAATATGTAAAATCTGTAGCTTATTTAAACAGGGGTGGTGCCAAGGAATAAGAAAGCTGACCTTTTTGGAATGTTGGTGCCAGATTAAATCTTATATAAGGTAATATTGGTTATTATAATTTCATCATGCTCGATAAATGATAAATAACTGGCAAACTTTTTAATTCAATTCTGTGGAAATTTGGTAAAAGATTTAAAGGTTTTAAGAATCTCTTCAAGTAGTGGCAGACTGGATGAATACCCTTTAAGAATTATGGTATATTAACCTCAAACTTATGAAACTCTAGTAAGAATAAGTTTCCCATATATCTAATTGTAATAGCTTAAATAGTTTAAATAAGTAAAACATATCACACAGACTGTGGGGCTCATTTATTAAAGCAGCCCAGCACTGAAAATATTGCACAGGTTAAACTTTTGCTTAGCACATGTGTATATTTAATAATGTAGTGCACAAATATGCAATTTATGTGCTGTTTTGGATGCAGACATTAGCAGTGCAGGAAACTGTGCATTTCCTGTCGCAAGACAGTAATAAATTATGCACACATACTAGCAATACTGGTCACAACTGCGTTAGAAGTATGCCACAAATGTATTTGTTGTAAAAATATCAATGGCACTGTAGTAGGCACACATTTGCGCACATAGCGCAAATTGTGCAATAATTGTGCACTGAAGCCATGCCCACAGCCATGCCCCAAGAAAGATGTAATTATAAGCAATAAAAATTGTCCACATGTGAGGGCGTGGCTTGCCATTGCTGCTGATGGACGCGTGTTAGACTGGCTCCGCTCAGACTCCCAGGCTAACTTACTGCTGTGGCACGATTATCATGGGGAAACCACAAAAAACGAAGCAAGAGAAGGAGAAGATGGCACAGAAAAAGCAATCGCTTTCTCAAACTGAACTTCCGCCTTTATTTTTTAAAAAAAACACGGAGCGCAGAACTTCCAAGATGGCGCCGACCGCGGCTGAGAGAGAGGAGGAATCGGATCCGCAGCGTGACACCTCGGATCTAGATAGTGAAGCAGGTGAGGAACTCTCCACTCGCACTTACCTTGCCTCTCTTCCAACGAAGTCGGATATTAAAAGCATGCTTCAGGAAATGACGCAGTCGATCAAAGTGGAGTTGCAAGATATTAAGAGAGACATGTCAGCCTTATCTACCAGGATTGATGATTCTGATATGGTTCAAAGTAAGTTGTCCTCTAATCAAAAGCTGATTTATGCACACATACATACGCAGGATATGAAAATTTCTGATCTTCAGCGTCAGCTAGAGGATCAAGAAAACAGGGGTCGTCGCAACAATATAAGGGTTAGAGGGGTCCCAGAGAGTATACAGGTGGAGGAGATAAATAAAACTCTACTGCAAATCTTTAATAGTATACTCCAAAGGGATCACGATACAGATATCGCTATTGATCGTGCACATCGTGTTCCAAAACCCAAAGCAGCCCCTCTGAATGCACTGAGGGATGTCCTGTGCTGCATCCACAGCTTTAAAATGAAGGAGGACATACTTAGTAAGGCTAAAGAACTTGGTAATATATTATTTGAAGATAATACTATAAAGTTGTTTCAAGATGTGGCAAGATCGACTCTATTGAAGAGGAAGTTCCTCAATCCGCTTACGGATCATTTAAGGGCAAACAGCATTTTATATCGATGGGGATTCCCTTTTTCCATTACTGCTTCTAAAGACGGCATACAAGCAACAATACGTACACCATCTGATACGGAATTCTTTTTTTCAAAGATTACAGCTTCCGGCAATTCCTCTTCCAGGATGGCTACCAGATTCTACTTCTTCTCTTCAACTAGATTTAGATTTCCAAGTTGATTTGGCAACGATTTCGACACCGAGACGGGCTTCGCATACCCCCATGAAAAGAGGGTCCAGAGCCTCACTGCTTTCGCCTCTACGGAATACTACCCATACTCCAAAAAAGTGATCGGTGACACGTAAGACTTTAATGAGACACACAAATTATTGACTTTGGTTGCGAGCTTTTCTTTATTTCCTGTTTATGTTTCAAGAAAATGCTTTGATATATGGATAGATATCTGGCCTGATACACCTGAGGTTATGTACAATTATATTTTAGTACACAGTTGAATTGTTATTTTCCCCTTTATATTTCCATATAGCCTGGGGGTTTTGGCTGCTGGATGATACGTTTCTTAAAAACTCAGTTAGCCAACCGATCACCTCCCCCCAACTTACCACCTTTGGTCGCTGATATAGTACAGCTAGAAGGCCTTGTAAGTCTGTAGCGACTTTTTTTTGTCTCCCTTTCCCCTTTCCCTGGTTCTCCCTTTCTTGATTGAACTCTTTCTCTACTATGCTCTTCTTTCTCTTTTTGATCCCTTCTTTCCCCTATCCCTTACGTAGGACGGAAGCACGACTAATATACCGAGGAGTACTTATCAAGATGTTCATAGATAATTCTCATACTTGGTCTTAGATATGGCACAATTAAGTTGCAAGGTTATGTGCTATAATGTTAATGGTCTAAATGAATCTGTGAAGAGGGCACAGATATTCTCTGAATGTAGGAGAAACAAAGCTCAGATTATCTTGCTCCAGGAAACTCATTTTAAGGAAGGGAAAACCCCTCAGCTAGTAGTTAAACATTATCCTACTATATACAGTATACTAATAACAATCCGGATAAAAAAAGTTTGGGGGTCATGATATTGTTACATAAAGATATCCCATTTCAATTTAAGGATAAATTAGTAGATATAGAAGGAAGATTGTTGGCTATAAAAGGGTCAATTGCTGGTCTTAAGGTTACAATTGTAAATATGTATGTGCCTAATCATGGGCAATCCACATTTATTCAGAGGGCTCTAAACCTTATTGGAACTTTTACAGAAGGTCTTCTGATTTTGGGCGGAGATTTGAATGTCACACTGAACCCTTTAGTTGACTCCTCTAAGTCTAAGACAAGTATATCTTGGGCCTGAAGGGTATTAAGATGGCTCTCACGTCTTTAGGCTTGGTGGATATCTGGCGTAGTTTTCATCCGAAGACACAGGATTATACACATTTTTCAAAAGTCCATCAAGGTTACACTAGAATCGATTATCTTTTTGTCTCACAAAATTGGCTGCATTTGTTTTATCAATCAGATATTGGTCCAACTACTTTGTCAGATCATTCACCAGTCACAACCTTATTTCATATCCCTAATACTTCTAAGCCAGAATTTAATTGGAAATTTAATGATCTCTTGATCCACAAACAGGATACTAAACAACAGATAAATGCAATGATTGCCAAAATACTGGAAGAAAATGAGACATCAGATGTATCCGCAAAAACTCTGTGGGAAACATTGAAATGTGTTTTGAGGGGGAATATTATAGCATTATGTAGTGTTCTGAAAAAACAAAGGGAGAAGGCTATTACTGTTCTTATTGCAGAAATACGTAATTTAGAACAAACGCATAAAGAGAGCATAGCAAAACAAATACTCACGACCCTAGAAAGTAAAAGGGTACAATTGAAATCTTTACTTGACCAGTATACGTTTATGAGTTTAGCGATAAACCTACCAAACACTTTTCGAAAATATTGAAGTTTCTTCAACCCAATACAACTATAATGTCAATCAAAGACCAGCAGCAACACACTCGATATGCTACTATGGAAACAGCAAATTGTTTTCAACAGTTTTACCAATCTTTATATAAACTTCAAAAGGATGCACCTTCTTCTCAGTTGTGTCAAGAAATCTCTAATTTTATTGCAGTAGCTAACTTAAGAACTATGTCCGCTCAACAAAAAGATGTACTGGATAGCCCATTTACTTTAGAGGAAATATGTACCACAATTGACTCACTAGCAACAGGGAAGAGCCCTGGCCCAGATGGGTATGGAGCCCTTTATTATAAGACCTATAAAGATTCCTTAGCACCGATACTTTTATCTTATTTTAATTCCATAAATAAGGATAATGGCTTTTATCCCCAAGCAACAGAACGGATGCAGAGAAAGCCTTTGACAGGGTCTCCTGGCCTTTTTTGGATGCCACTTTATCAGGATTTGGATTTGGGGATATAATGAAAAACAGAATTTTAGCATTGTACAAAAATCCCATGGCCAGAATAAGAGTTAATGGTATATTATCTCCCAAACTTGAAATTGCTAATGGGACTAGGCAGGGGTGCCCGCTTTCCCCTTTATTGTTTGTATTAGTTTTAGAGACCTTCACATATTAGGCTAGCTCCGGATATTGCAGGCATAATTGTTAAAAAACAGAGAGTATAAAATAGCAGCGTTTGCAGACGATTTACTATTATTTATCACTAAACCTACTATTACTGTACCTAATATAATGGTATTATTTAAGTTATTTGGGAAACTTTCAAATTTTAAAATAAATTTTAGTAAATCGGAGGCCATGAACATTAATTTGCCAATTCAGACCCAAACCCTGTTAGAACAGAACTTTCCATTTCGCTGGACCAATACTGCTATAAAAAATTTAGGTGTTAAAATACCAACCAAATCTCATTTAATATACCAAGAAAATTTCATCCCATTACTTAAGGTATTGGAACATAAAATAGAGAATCGGAAGAAATTAAGATTGTCTTGGTTCGGTAAAGTACAAACAGTTAAATTGATTCTAATGCCAAAAATTCTATACCCACTTCAAGTATTACCAGTCCATATACCGCAAGCTTTTTTCACCTCCATTAAATCATTGTTCTCTAGATATTTATGGTCAGATAAAAGCCCTAGGATTAAATACAATAATTTAATACGCCCAAAAGATAAAGGAGGTCTAGCGTTTCCAGACCCATTTACCTACTATAGAGCAATACATCTGGCTAGAGTGTTGGCATGGTATAATATCAAAGAATCAAAAGCTTGGTTAGACATAGAAAAATCCCATGTTGACATCCCTTTAGAAAACCTTCTGTGGACTAATAAAGAAGTGGCTAGAAAATACGTCCGGAACCACCCCACTATCAAACCGACTTTGGATATACGGTTCTCATGCAGAGAGGATCTCAACCTTACCCCTAAGCCTTACGTACTCCAACCTTTGACTATGAATCCTGAGTTTCTGCCAAGTTTAGATCAGGGCACATTTGTAAATTGGAAATGGTATGATACCAAACCCACCAAATTGAAGGATTTTTTTAAGAGAGCGATGAGACTGTCCTTGACAAAAATACAGAAAAGATGGGGGAGACACCCTAGAGACCTTTGGTGTTTCAATCAATTATCCCATTATCTCTTATCTACTACCCGCATAGGTTGGGAAAGAGAAAATACCAATTGGGAAAATATAATGGACGGTAAATGCCCTGTTAAGAAACCTTTATCTGTAATCTATAAATTGATTATACAAGCACAAAATCTTCCTGATCCGCCCTGCATAAAAAATTGGGAAAAAGAAATGGGAGTGGAAATTCCTGATGAGACCTGGTGTAATATTTTTAAGTCACTACATAAAAGTTCGAGGGCGTCTAGGACAAGGGAAACTTTGTTTAAATTAGTAACTAGGTGGTATTACACACCAGTACGTTTATCTCAGATGTATCCGGCTCACAGTAAAGAATGTTGGAGATGTAATTTGTTTGACGGTACCTTTGCTCATCTTTGGGTTGAATGTATAAAACTTAGGGAATATTGGTTGTCAGTGGGCAGAACCATAAAGGATCTTACTGGGATTGAGATTGATACTCGCAAACCCCTACTGATTTTATTTCACTTAGATATAAAGTCTAATGAGATTA
The DNA here is from genome assembly GCA_038501925.1 of Xenopus petersii. Classification (NCBI taxonomy): domain Eukaryota; kingdom Metazoa; phylum Chordata; class Amphibia; order Anura; family Pipidae; genus Xenopus; species Xenopus petersii. Next base: position 69,834,829 of record CM076683.1, on the reverse strand, counting down.
TACATAATGAGCTTTTTCTGCATCTTATCCAGTCTGCAAAGGCTTTAATTCCATGCAAATGGAAGTCTCCTGTACCTCCTACATATATTGAATGGATACACAAAATAGAAGAAATTCGAAAGCTAGAGGAAATTGCTTATATTTTAAGAAATGAAAGTGGGAAATATTGGTCCATTTGGAAGCCGTGGATACTGTTTATTCAAGATATGTAAAACTGGAACATGGTACGCGCAAGTTATGATTGCTACTTCCTAGATTAACATTTTCTCTTGCCCCTAAGCTACTGTCTAGACCAATTCGGTTTATAGTGTCTAATATTTGTTGAAATATGACTTATTCTATTGATATGTGACTATGCACGTTTTACTTGGCTTCCGTACTACGACGTGGTATATGTTTTTTTTATTATGTAAATGAATGTGATGCTTCATCCTTATGTTTTTTCCCCCCATCCTCTCTTTCCTTTTTTTCTCTTCTGTTAATTTTCTTTTATGTTTCAGCTATGAATAAATAAATAAATAAAGAATAAAAAAAAAAAAAAAAAAAAAATTGTCCACATGTTTGCGTTATGTATATAAATAATATTTTGTGGGCAATGTGATGCAAATGTATTTGCTTGTGTGCACAAAATGGCACATACATTTGTTTGTGCCAGTTTAGGTGTTGTGACGTGTAAATGAGTGTCAGTATTTGCACAGTATTTTTTGTCATTTCATGACAAAGAAACAAAAACAGATGATGAACAGAGTATGTAAACTATGATAAATGATGATAGATAGATAGATAGATAGATAGATAGATAGATAGATAGATAGATAGATAGATAGATAGATAGATAGATAGATAGAGATACAGGAATGTATTTACAACTTAAACTATTTATTTATATGCATCTTGGAATGCATCTTGGAATGTAATAGCAATTTATGACTAGGGTTGCAATAAATCCTACTTCTATTTGAAATAACAATGATAACAACCTTATGCTTTTCTATGCAATAGTATAAAGAATGCCTACAATTATAAAAATGTGTTTTTATCAGCAATATTTTATTACATGCAACTTAGGATAAATCTAAAAAAATATCGTATTTTATTTAAGGCTAAAGGAATACATCACTGAATATTAATCCCATTTTATCAATGGCTCCTAATTTGGATCATAGAACTGTTTACCAGGCAAGCAATGATCATTTTATGAATTCCATAACTTTCTGATTAAAAAAAAAATACAGCCCTTTTCTTGGCATCGTTTGCGATGTGCAGAGATGATAAAAAGTCAAGTTTCCATTTTCTGATAACATATGGGGGAACAGATGGATGTTTTTAATGTAAACTGGAAAAAATAAAACATTGTATTGAACATGAGAACCATACAGCAATAAGAACAAATTTTGTGAAGACTATCATTTCGATAAATTAAGCTTATGACACAGAAACTCTAAAAAAAAATTTTTATTATAATTAAGTAAGTAAATCCAGAAATGCTCTCTTGTTTTATATTGCAGATCATTTTCCCATCCATATAGTGATCAAGACAAATGACCATTAAAAAGATTCTGTATAGAAAATCACTGATTGTATTATTACTACTGTAGGTAAACATTATATTACAGTGTATAATGTATACCCCTACTGTAAATTATACATACTGTATAGAAGATAATGGACATTCTACTGTATTCAATGGTATTAAAAGTCACTGAGGAATTCTGTAACCATATTAAAAAATTAGAGGTTGCAAATGACTTCCACTAGCTTTTTAAATATTAGTAGCCTTCATAGCCTACAAGTATTAATTTATTACAAACTTCCCCAGTTCCCCACGTTTTATTACTCACACTGTCTACAAGCACTTAGAGATTGCCTCACACCAATAATACCTACAAGTATCAGTGCCTTTGTTACAGCAACCTCTACCCCTCCAGTATAGACATCCCACCAGCTTTCCCTCCAAATGCTTTTGCTGACAGTTAGCTTGACCGTACCTTCTGCAGACACAGTTGCCCAGGGTTATTGTGAAAATTATGGCTTTGTTAAAGAAGTGTGGTAGTGTCTGGCAGTTTAAAATAGTTTATCAATATGGATTGATGACCTAGTACAGACCACATGCATGCCAGACTGCAGGGAAGATGTTCTCGCTACTCTATCAACTACAGTTTTAATTTACAGTATGATCCATGGGAATTGTTGTAGCCTGGGGTCATCAGATTATCAAAGGAACAGTAACATCAAAAAATAACTGTTGTAAAATAATAATATAATGCAGTGTTGCCCTCCACTGGTAAAACTGCTTTGTTTGCTTCAGAAGCACTAATATAGTCTATATAAATAAGCTGCTGTGAAGTAATGGGGGTAGCCATTTAAAGGAGAAAATAGCGATACTAGTGTTATCTGTCATTCAAAATTAAACCTGTGCCATATAGACTTTTTTAAATTTCCACCATTGCTACAAAGCAGCTTGTTTATATGAACTATAGTAGTTCACACACCAGTTGTACCAGTGCAGGGCAATAGCACATTATATTTTCATTACTTTCATTACAATAATAGTTGTTTAGGCAATCAGGTGTCCGTTTACTAAAGGACGGTAAAAATATGCGCACAAAATATAGAAAAATTTGTCGCCAAATATGTTTTCGCCAGTTTACTAATCTACGGTAAATATAAATTTGTGAATTTTCTTGCGCAAAAATATGTTTTCGCCAGTTATCGCATTTGCTGAAAATAATGCTTCTGAAAATAATGGTTTACTAAACAGCGAAATGTTCAAAAGACAAAATTTAGACAAGAATATTCGCAAAATGTTACCGCCACCTATGTAGTAGCGTAAAAGTATTTTTCGCCAGAAAATTCTCAAGGGGCAGGAAATATCCCATAATTTTTTTTTTTACCCTTCATTCTTTGCTGACAGAAGAGAGATCTGTAGCTATTGTTGACAGGATGTTTTGGCTTCTGCTTCTATCTGTTGCAACAGCAGCAGTTTCAGCTCAGAGGGGTCCGTTTACTAAAGTACGGTAAAAATATGTGCACAAAATACAGACAAATTTATCGCCGAATATGTTTTCGCCAGTGTAAGGGCTTACCCTGGTGGTCTAGTGGGGGGACAGCAGGGACGCCTGCCGCGTCTGCTTCCTCCTGCTTTGAATTGCTAAGGGCGCACGCGCCGCGCCTCTGCTGTATAAATTGGTGCATGCGCGCTGGCCTGATGACGTCAGCGCGCAATGGCGCAAAATTTGAAACTATTTAAAGGCCCAATATAGATTCTCATTGCCAAGTTTGTTCCTGGTGCCTTTAGCTTTTGCTATTTTGATTCCGAGCTTGCCTATTCCTGACAATTCTGACCTCTGTATCCTGATCCATTGCCTGAATTTCGACTACCTCTTCTGCTATATCCTTCTGATTGATCTCCCTGTTTTGACCCTTGCCTGCCTGACCTCGCTTTGAACTCTGCCTGCCCAGACCCGGCCTGATTTGTTTACACTCTCTTTCTGCCTGCCTCGACCCAGCCAGTTCCAACTACAATTCCATTTAACACCTTGTACCACGACCTTCTGCTCAAAGACTTTGCTAACAGTCGTGCCCCTCTGCTTATCCAGAACTTCTAGCCTTGCACCTCTTGTTTAAGTCCTGGTGGCATCCAAGTAGCTGAGGGCTCCTCCCAAAGCCAAAGGCGGTCACAATACAGGTGAAGCACGAGCCGAGACCAGGGTGTTTGGCATTTGTTCTGGGGTTGGGTGCCGACCGTGACAGCCAGTTTACTAAACTGCGGTAAATATAAATTTGCAAATTTTCTTGTATGTAGAAAATATCACTACATACACATTACCTCCTGTTTACTAAACAGTGAAATGTGCAAAAGACAAAATGCATACAAGAATATTCGCAAAATTTTCACCTATGTAGTGGCGTAAAAGTTTTTTGCCAGAAAATTCTCAAGGGGGGAAATATCCCATAACACTTCTTGTTTTTTGCATAAATGTTGGATTGGTGTTACTCTGGTAATGTTGTTGGCATAATAACCGCCATAAAACAAGACTATTTTATAGCATAAATATTTGCAAAAAATGTAATTTGTCGCCAGAAAATTCACAACTCGCTAAAATTACCGCTAATGTAAGCTGGTTCGTTAACGTTAACTTAGTTACTGCAAGTGATCACAATGATTTCTGAGTGCATCACTCTTTAGTAAACTTAGTCGCTGCAAATATTCTGGCGGAAAAATATTCTCAGCGATAACATGTGGAAACCAAGTCAAATTTACCTCACTTTAGTAAATGGGCCCCTCAGTCTTTTCTTTTCAGCTGTTTGTTTGAGGAGGCGTAGCACGAAGCAGAGGTCCTAGAGATAGCAAAGGTCAGTGAACAAAGCCTAGTCAGAGAGATATACAGTACATTATTTGGGTATGGGAGAAACAGAGGCTAGTGGGTAAGAGCTGGCTGAGTTCTTAAATCAATAGCAATTAAATGATACCCTTAATATTTCTCAGATCCCGATTCTAGTAATTCAAGGAAAAAATATTAACTAGTAACCCATGCAATTGGCATGCTTTCTTTTGAGTACTACCAATCACTGAGTACTTTTGAGTACTTTTGAGTACTACCAACATTTATTTTTGTAAATAAGAAAAAAGTTGGGTGCTGTTTTACACCAATCCTGCATTGATTTGTGCAAAAATATGCTAGAATTCTAAAGGAAAGCCATGGATTGTGGCAAAAAACTGTATGTTTAGTAAAATATTACCACCCAGTTAGAAACACCTATTAAGGGCTTTTACCACTGAGAAAATAATTCTTGGCAGCTAATAGTATGTTATTAATTGCATTCCCTTTGATAAATTATGTATGCTACTAGTTTGAAAGGATAGTTTGAATAGATAGTATTAGAAGGTCATCAAGTTTAACCTCTTAACTCTATTTTAACCTGCCTAACTGCTGATTGATCCAGAGGAAGGTAAAAAAAAATTGAAGCCTCTCCAATTTGTTTCAGAGGGGGGAAAATTCCTTCTTGACTCCAAAATGGCAATCGGATAGTCCCTGGATCTACTTGTACTATGAGCTATCTTCCATAACCCTGTATTCCCTCACTTGCTAAAAAAACATCCAACCCCTTCTTAAAGCTATCTAATGTATCAGCCTGTACCACTGATTCAGGTAGAGAATTCCACATCCTCACAACTCTCACTAAGCTCTATAGTTAGTATAGGTATGGGTATATAGAATTTAATTAAAAGTAGAAAGGGGTGAGTGTATGGATGCTGGGTTTTCATTTGGAGGGGTTGAACTTGATGGATTTTGTCTTTTTTTCAACCCAATTTAACTATGTAACTATGTAAAAAAACCCTTCCGAATATGAATCGGAATGGGTGACCTTGCGTCAGCTGAAAAGACCTACTGGTAAGTAAAGAATTAGAGAGATTACTATATGATCAGCTTATCCCTAAATATATTTATATAAGTTTGTCAAGATCCTGTTGCAAGGATAAAAAAAAACCTCTCTCTAAATTCAGTTCCAGTTTTTTTTCCATAGATTTCAATAGAGTTTTTCTGAATTGAATTGCATCTCAAATCTTACCCATGACTTTTCACACAATAAACCTTTTTTTCCTTGAACTGAATCTGGTCCATTGTTTCTAATGATAAGTAGAGGGTCCCAGAAAAGTCTGCATATCTGGACAGGCACAGGGGAGAGAAAAAATTAGGGCGCCAAAGATTTCATAATTAGTTATGGGTGAATCTGTGTCGCTTTGCTTCGGTGAAAATTAGCAAATTTACAGAAAAAACGAGAAACAGCGAAAGTCAATGAACATCAAAATTATTTTGACACACGACTATTTCGACGCGCGGCAGATTTTTTGCCGGCGAATTTATTGACAGGTGGCAAATTTGTGTCTGTGAATTAATTTGTCCATCACTATTCATAAGTACCCCCTTGCTTTTATGAGGGGGTGGAATGTTAATTAGAGGGATCCACACTAAAAATGAGCAAATCTGTCCTGTTTTTCTGAAAAATTTGTGAAAGATCAAAAAGATTCATGAAATGGCAAAAATTTCACAAAACCCACTGAGATCTATGGACATTTTCATCACAGCGAAGTCACAGCTGTTTTTTCCAATTTCTGACTACTGTAGTGATGACAAATCTGCAGTAACTCTTGGGTCTCACAGGTGAGCAGGCAAGCAAAAGAGGGAAAACAATAAACTAAAAGCCACAACTTACACTGACTTAAACAGACAGCACCATAAACACCTACTCTAGCAAAATGACACAAATTGCTCCTAGCTTCTGCTCTAACCTGTCAGGGCCTGTTGGCAATTGTAGGTTGGAGTAAGGAGCAAAAAAGGAAGATGCTAAGCAGATTACTAAGAAAGTATGAATGATGTCATGTTCTCCAGTGATTGATTTTCCATTGTGAGTAGAAATTTGCAATTTGTTTCACCAGGTATGGATTCGCAGTTAAATTATGCATTTGACAAAAAATTAGCCAAGGCAAAATTGCCGCAGAGACAAAAAAATTCTCCATAACAAAGAATGCTCATTGACTTTAAATACATTTGTACAAAAAGATTGATACAAAAATGTTGCCACAAAAGAAATTGCGCATTTACTTGGAGTGAGACAAAAAAGTCACTTGCCTAAAAAAAATTGTTGCAAGTAAAAATGGTTTTGTTACCTATTGACTTCAATCTGCTCATCACTAATTGCGAGCAGTGCTAAAAATTTACAAAAATGCCATTTTAAACAATGCTTGTGATTTTAATAAAATTTCTCCAATTGTTTTTTGCTTTTAACAGATTGCATTGTTTCATGTTTCTTAAAGGAACATGTTTCTTAAACACACCAGTGCAGGGCAACATTATATCATATTGTCATAGTAAAAACACTTTCATTTTTTGGTGTTACTATTCCTTTAACTTGCATACGCTCTAATCTCCCACTTGCAAGTGAAGTTAGAAGTCAAAGTTGGGACTCCAGGCACCTAAGCGATATACATATAAGTATATGAGGTTAGCATAGCTTTATCAGACATAATAATCTGAAATATTTATATAGCTTTTCCATGTAAAAAAAAAGAAAAGAAAAGAGGATGGCTCTAAAGAGTGATATCACACAATTATGAAACCTACATTCCTACCTGATAAAAAGTATTTAGAACTGCATTTAAAAGAAATGTTATAAAGTGTGAAATCTTTTCTTTTGTGCAGAACATCTGTTTTATAGATAGATGTAAAAGGTATTTTGCTAAATCTAAAGGTGCTATTAGAATATGGTGGAGGCAATATTATTATGTTTATTGTTTCAAAGGCATGTAAGGTTATATATATTTCAGTGTATTTTTTATTTAACGTGTTAAATCAATGTTTAATTTATATTTAAATGCTTCCTAAAATGTAAAACCAACAGGTTCAGAATAGTGATAAATGCAGGATACTGGTGTCACTCACTTGGGCTCATTTATAAACTTTGCACAATGCAGATTTTCATAGAGAATAGATTTTCTTAATATATATATATATATATATATATATGTAAATCCAAGTGTTGCGACACGCACTCCAATTATTTTCAATGAAATTTATTATAAATCATGAGAAAAGAGCATTGTATATATATATATATATATATATATATAAATAACGAAAAAGAAAAAGATACACACCAGGTCTTGATAAAGGTCTTAGGAGCAGACCGAAACGTTGGCCGAATTTTTAATGTAAATTAATAAATATGGAATTTAAATTTTTTGTACACAAATCCTGGTGTGCATCTTTTTCTGTTATTTGGATAATTTTGCCAGTAAAGATAGCACCCAGGTATTGACCAAGACTGATGCATTACGGTGTGCGTTAATAACTTCTGAACTTCTAACTTTACTGAACTTATATATATATATAAAACGGATGACAGATTCCATACCTGTATAGGTATATTTAATGCAGAAGCATAGAACCTTTCAGAATAGAGAATGAAATCAACCATATCTTAATAGATGTCATGGGACTGACATTATCAATGTCCATCGTTTCCGCTGAGCTGATATGGATACTGATCATTACATTGTAAAGGCAAAGTATAGACAAAAAAATGGCCCTTGCTAGGGAAAAAAACATTTAAATTTGCTATAGAAAAACTAAAAATAAATTAGGAAACTAGAAGTATATATCAAACTGGAAAAAAGGAGAGAGCACATGAGAAGATATTGAAAGAAATTATAGTTAGTGCAACATCGGAAACTATAAATATAAAAAAAGTTGGGAAAAAAAGAGAAGAGTGGTGGGATATGGAATGCCAAAATACATTAGCAAGAAACCAAGCAAAACCAAGCAAAGGCAAAAACAATTCAGAAAAGGATAAGACACAGCATAGAGAAATATATAACTAAAAGAGGATAAGCAAACTAAATACTAAGAAGGAATAAAAGAGCCCTGGAATGGCAAAGATTGGAAGAAATGAAAGAATTGAGCAAAGAAAGATATAGTAGAAACGTATATCTAAGAGTCAAAGAGTTCAAGAAAGGTTTCCAACCCAAGAACAAATTCACTTGGATTTGTTTGTTAAATGCGTAATACATTTTGAAAACTCATTTAACCTTTCCAAGAACATACAATACCACCTTTGTTTCTGAAGCCTCAGCAAAAAACTCCTTAATTAGATGAAATGATATGGTGCAATTATTTATTGGATAATGTAAATGGGATAAGTGAGTTAAATGAGTTTAATTATTCTGAATTAAAAACACAGAACAAAGTGGCTTCATCTGTTCTGTATATATAAAGACATAAATGTTATGTTAATTGGAGACGAAAGTAAGGTTTTAAAAAGATTGGTTGAATATTTTGAATCGATTCTCAATAGTAATGTGGAGAAGGTAGAAAATATTGAGGACGGTATATATAGCTACAGAGAGCGAAGACAATAATGTGGAAGAATCAAAATTAGAAGAGGTATATGAAGCAATAAAATCAATGATAAACATTACAACACCTAGAGAGGATGGCATCACAGCTAAGCCCCAGAAATATGGTGGACAAAGGACAAGTAAACAAAATTAATTCAGCAAATTTGGAGACAGGATCAAATGCCACAAACTTGGAAGGTGGATATAATATGCCTAATGCATAAAAAGATAGATAAAAACTGATTATAATAATAACTACAGAGGCATAACATTATTAAATTTTGCATACAACACTTTTACCTAGGTAGTGGCAATGAAGTTGGAAAAATATTTAGAAGCAAATTTGACGATTATGAAGCTAGATTTAAGAAAGATAAACCCAACACTGATCACCTTTGCTAAGCAAAAGATAAATATACAGATGTATAATATAATGTTGCATCAATTCTTTTTAGAGTATAAACAGGCCTTTGAGAGTGTGGATAGAGGGAGTATTAAAGAGGATCCTGGAAGACTTAAAAAATACCAAAGAAGTCAGGAGACCTAATAGCTAATAGCCCCAATCTTCAGGATTACCTTAGGTGGAACTCAGAAGACTACATACTCTCCTGAGTTTAATACTTAGGCCCTACTATGGGGTCAGTAATACCCGGGATCTTAATCCCTCTAATATTCTCGTCGCAGCTTTGAGCTGCTCAACTACATACCCTATCACTCCTAGAGTGATCTTTTAAAGGGTATAACTATAACTTCACTAGACCCAGACTGAGTTCCACCACCCCTAACCTCGGCTGCATAACAGAGGAAAGGTTCAGCAGCAATGGACGTTGACTTCATGGCTTGAAAGCCTTTTATACTATGCCACAGTGTCATCTAGCATCCACTGTAAGAACTACAGGGATTACATAAGCACAAAGCCCCCATAAGGACCCACTTAGGCATCCATATTACTGAGGATGTGAATGTCAATAAAGGGTAAGGGTGTCTAAATTTTCACATCCCTACACAAGCTTATGCACTTTGGCAAACATAATATAAATGCAAGTGTGTTGGGAGTTTCCTTAACTGAGAAGGATTTTTTTTTTTTTGTATATAGCAAGTTGTCTAATTCTGGGCAGTGTCATTCTGTGGCCCCTAAAGCAAATAAAGTTCTGTCTTGCATACAAATGGCATAAACTCAAGGGATGAAAACATAATTATGCCTCTTGATGGGTCCCTGGTAAGGACTTATCTGGAGTATGCAGTGCATGAGGGTATGGAGTGGTGTGTGTGTGTATGGATGCTGTGTTTCATTTGCAGGGGTTGAACTTGTGTGTTTCATTTGGAGGGGTTGAACTTGATGGTCTTTTTTCAACCCAATTTAAATATGTAACTATGTAAGGACATCTGTTCAAGGAATTTTATGTTCACCAAGGACTCAGGCAAGGGGATTAAAGGAACAGTAACGTCTAAAAATGAAAATGTTTTGAAGTAATGAAAATATAATGCCTGTATAATACCTGCACTGGTAAAACTGCTGTGTTTGCTTAAAGGGCACCAATCATGACCAAAATCATTTCCTAAGTAAATACACTATGTGAAAGTTCAAGAAATCCGATTTTTAAAACAGTTAGAATTGTTTGTATAATGTAAATGATCAGCTCACTATACCTTCTGCAAGATCTCCCCTATCTCCCCTGCAGTTCTAGCTGAGGCAGACATCTTGGATTTCACTGGCTCCTCCTACCTATATCTTCCCAGCCACCAGCAGCTCTGAAATCTCGCACATGCTCAGTTGAAATTCCTTGCTTGCTTATCAACCCTTCTAAGCTATTTTCAAATCAACAAAAACTTCTGTGTTAGCTGCTGTTCAGTAGTGCCGCCACCTGCTGGAAGTTAGTGTGTGCCCTTCATTTGCATAATAACATCACCAGCAGAGGAAAAGATAGGGAAATATCCTGATACTTCTAGTGGAGGAGTTTACTTAAACAAGGCATTCTGGGTAGAATACTCAAAGCAGTGTTACAATCTGAGCATGCTCCTGAAATTTGCATATTAGAGTCTCTGTTATAGTCACAGTATGGCCTCCCTCAGTGAAAGAACCTATTTGACAAAGTAAGGGATTTTTTTTTTTTTTTTTAAAACCTGCAGTTTTTTCAAAAAACTATATATGTAGTTTGATTAAACGTGTTTAGCTTGTACTGGTCAGATTGTTAATATGTGTTTGATTTTGGCTGTGATAGGTGCCCTTTAAGAAACACTACTACTGTTTATATAAATAAGCTGCTGTGTAGCAATGGTGGCAGCCATTCAAAGGAGAAAAGGCTCAGGTTACACATCAGATAGCAAATAAGCTCTGTCTGTCTAATGGTGTTATCTGTTATCCATTAGTTAACCTGTGCCATATAGCCGTTTTTCAATTTCCGCCATTGCTCCACAGCAGCTTGTTTATATGAACTAAAGTAGTGTTTCTGAAGCAAACATATCAGTTTTACCAGGGCAGGGCAACACTACATGATATTTTCATTACTTTAAAACACTTTCATTTTTTGGTGTTACTGTTCCTTTAAGGATGGGCAAATTTTTTCACCTTGTTTCACCACACCTCAATTTTTTGGACGCCCCTAGACTTTAATGTGCGTCATCGACAATTTGTCAACAACAAATTTTTGGCGAAACGTCTCAAATTCGCCCATCCCTAAAGGGGATGTTTTGTCAGCTATACTGTTTATTTTAACTTTAGAGTCTATAGCAAGGAAGTTAAATATAAATCCAGGTGGACATATCTTCATCACAATGTCACAGTGTTTAGCTTATGCTGATGGCATTGTTCTAATTGCTAGAAACCAGAATGTCTTAATAGAGAAAACTCTTTGACAATGAATTGAAAAGAATAGGCCTGAAAATCAATCAAGATAAAACAAAATATATGATAAATACAAAGAATAAGAAAATACTTAGTGATGTGGAGAAACTGAGTTACAGTAATAAGGAATTTGAGAGGGCTTATGAATTTAAATATACTGTATAGGAGGAATTTACAATGAAAACTACAAAATACACATGGAAATGAATGCAAGAAAGCTGTGGTTATTAAATACTATTATGCTTTACAAGGACCATTAAAATCAAGCTGATTGACCAGAAAATTAAAGATGCAGATTTAGTGATGACAACATGTGTAATTTTGCATGGAGCCGAATGTTGGACATTAACAAAAAAAATCAGAAAGCCTGCTGCAAGCCTGAGAAAAAGATTTTGAGAAAAATAAAATGGTATATGGAGAATAAGGACTAATGCTAAGATCATGGAGCTTTATAACAACATAGATATAGCAAAGGAAGTGAAAAAGGACAGATTTATCAAAATCTGAGATTAAAGCTCATCGCAGAAAAACTGAAAGTTTTTTCTGTGGTGAGCATTTTGATACATGTGCCCCATAGACTGCAGTCGGTCGTACACATAGAAAGGTTGGACAGTGGCAGGACTCTGAATAAACTAATTGTAACAACTTATCACCTTATCTAGTGGTGCGGTAGGGACGCTGTCCGTCTTCCTCCTATGCGCCGGTTCTTTAGGGAGTGTGCAACGCGCATCCTCCTAATTTATAGGTGCAGTCACGCTGGCGTGAGGACGCCAGTGCTCAATGGCACGAAATTTAAACACATTTAAAGAGACAAATTGTATTTTCTGATTGCCTGTTATAGGTTCACCTAGTGAGTTCCTGGGAGCTATTCTGTATCCTGTCTGTGATCTGATTCATGTTGTGACTCCTGCCTGTCTTGATTCTGCTGTCTTCTGTGATTCTGACCCTTGCCTGGTACCGACTATTCTACTCTCTGTAATCCGACCTGTGCCTGTCTTGTCTCTTATTAAGACCTGGCGGCATCCGATTAGCCGAGGGCTCCTCCCAAGGTGAAAGGCGTCTGTTTGAGGCAGAAGCAAGAGCCGAAACCAGGGTACTTAGCATTGGTTCTGGATTTAGGGTGCCGATCGTGACACTAATAAATTTCAACCCACAAAGTATTGGAAGTGCTGGATGACCAAGAAAACAGTGGCTGGATGAAATAGAGGCTGATCTGAAGAAACCCAGAGTAAGAGGATGGAGAAACAAGGCACAATATAGAGAAATATAGGGAATAATAGTTAAAGAGGCCACAGCTCTTAAAGGGCTGTAGTCTAGTGGTTAAGGTAGTGAAAGTTAAGGAAAACAGGCAAAGCAGTGCAACATTTAAGTATTTAGGGTAAAACGTGCAACTGACCCCCACTGTCTATGTTTGAGGTCCATATTAAGGACACTTTATTACAGGCAGCTTTAAAATACATTATATAGACTCATCCTAGAAGCATTCAAAAATTCACCCTGGAGGAATAAGTAGATGAACCAAAGATTTATATGTAATTATTTTTTAAAAGAAAAACTGAGCACTGGCAAATTTTCTCTCTCTCTCTTTGTGTACAAATATTGGCTTTTTATCATTTACAGCAACTGGTCACCTCCAGAATGTGGGACATTGGTGTCTACAGCAGCTGATCAATGCCACAGTGTGAGTTAGACCGAACGCTGACGATTATTTTCTGTGTTTCGTGTACAAATTGTAGCCAAATATTGCCTATGGCTGCCATTTAGCCTTTAAAACAGGGAATCAGTTATAGATGTATGTTAATTGGCTGGGGCTAAAAAGCTCCTTGCATTTTCACTATAGCCCCTGAGTTAAGGGGAAGTGCACCATGGTCTTATCACATGTTACTCAGTCACGTTTACTGGGGGACTTGATTTTGCACTACAAAGTTAAAATGCTAATAGTGAAGGAAGGAAATTATTCACAGGTGTATGTTTGTTTGCTAAGACTTAAAAGCTCCCCTATTTTCCACTAGAGCGGCTGAGCTAAGGGTAAGTGCACAATGGTCTTACTATCCAGTCACACTGGTTCCTGGGGGACTTGATTTTAAATGCACTACAAATGTATAATGCTCACAAACAGCCTTGACTGTAAAGAGCGCTGGCCGGCGCGTCCTTCCACGGCAGCTTTCCATCCAAGATGGCGGTGCCCAGGGGCAACCACGTGGACGGCAGCTCGTCGATTCGGATGCAGCGGCAAGACGCCAGCACCAAATGTCATGAATTCAGTGTCAAAATGTGCAGCGTCAACACGCAACGTCTCTTCCTTGGTCCGCAACTGGAAACTGAGGGGCAACTTTACTAAAGGGCAAAGTGACTAACGCTGGCAAGAATTCGCCAGCATGACGTCATGTCGGTACTTTTCAGATTTACTTACAATCGCTGGCGTAACTTCGCTAGCGAAGGAGATAGACTCTGGCGCTACTTTGCACTCTTACACCAGGCGAAGTATCGCTCTGGAGAAAGTGCAATCGAGTAGATAGGACATCCTCAAAAAATAGTTGAACATTTTCTAAGTTCCAAAAAATGCTGGTGACTTCATTTTTCAGGGTGATAGGCTGCAAAAGATCATAAATTTTTTCTGGGGTACCCGGCTTCCCCCCTACATAAACTATACACTGGGCTCATGTGTAGGCCAATATAACAATTTTATTTTATTAATTTTCCCTGGGCTTGTGTAATGTAATGTATTTGCTGAAACATATACGTCCATTCAACTTTACCTTCCCGCCGTATGCAAATTAGTCAACGCTAGCGCAACTTCGCTTTGCTTGCCACAGTAATGCTAGCGCAACTTCACCAGTGTTTGGCGCCCTGGACGCAACTTCTGATTTTAGTGAATTAGTGTTGTCCTGGCGAATCTACAACTGGCGAAGTGTTGTGATGAAGCTTTCGCTGGCAAATTTTCGGAGGTTAGTGGATTTTCCCCTGAGCCTTGGGGCCCTGACATTGACATGGCATGTGAGCTTAAATATTCATTCATTTTTTGCACTTATTTTTTACAGGCAAATTGAGCGCTGGCAAATTTTCACTCTCTCTTAGTGTACAAATATTGACTTTTTATCATTTACGGCAGCTGTTCAACTCCAGAATGTGGGTTAGACCGAGCGCAGGGATAATGGTGCCTACGGCAGAGGTTAGACTGAGCACTGACGATTTCTTTGTGTTTTGTAAACAAAAATAAAATTGTCTTTTGAAGCTGTAAAGGGAATTCAGATAAAAACAGTTTTATCTTCCAGTTTTGAGTATTTACTATGAAAGGTGTTTACTAGTAAAGTAGTGGCAAATAAAAAATCCCTTATACTGGTGCAGGGGTTACCAACCTTTTATAAGCCTGAGCTACAGTATAATCATGTCACTTTATACAAAAGAGAGAGGCAATGGTTCCCTCCTGTTGCCAATAAAGCAATATACTGTATCTCTCCTTTAATTATTTTTAGAATAATATATGCAATGTTTTAAATGTGAGAAGTTAGTTTTTACCTTAACGTTTAATTAGAAAAAGTATAAATTATGCTTCGAATGTCAAATGCATTGTCATATTGCACACTTTGATTGTTTTTATAGATTCTGAGAGTTTAAGATTAAAAAAAGATGAAATCAGCTGATTAAGAGACATTGCTCTTCTGAAGGACAGGAAAAAAAAATAAGAAACTTGAATATTGATTAACTAATAGTGAATGAAGCAATCAACTTTAAAAGTAGAAAAAGTTTTCAGTGAATGTGCCCAATTTTACTATAATGCAACACTGATGAAATATGTTTAAGTAAAAAAAATGTCAGAGCACAAATGGATGGAACCTTAACACTGCCTGACAAGTTTATTTTACATAAGCTGTTCTTCTCTCCAGACCACACTCTTTAACCATACCTTTATGAAAAAAAAAGTTAAAATACACATTTCACTCTTTCATAAACAGTGGTGTCTTCAGAAACTGATTCAATACATTTTAGACTAAATTTATTTCAGAGTGAATATTCTAGGGTAAAAATATTTCTCAATTCAAGTCTGAAGGACTCTACTTTGGTCAATGAGATGCAAGGCAGAGGTTTCTGAATTCTTGAATTCAAGCCCCTTTTGCATTGGAAAATGTAGTCAAGACCCCCCCTCCCCTTAGCCTATATACAGTAAATTCAGACTACCAGATTTCTAAGGATGGGATCTCGGATGGGAATAGTTGCAAGGAAGAGCCTTAAAGGAGAACTAAACCCTAAAAATGAATAGGGATAAAAATGCCATGTTTTATATACTGAACCAGCCTAAAGTTTCAGCTTCTAAATAGCAAAAAAGATCCAGGACTTCAAACTTGTTACAGGGGGTCACCATCTTAGAAAGTGTCTGCGACACTTACATTCTCAGTTGGCTCTGAGCAGCTTTTGAGAAGCTAAGCTTAGGGGTCCTCACAAATTATCAAGCAGAGAATGAGGTTGGCCTTTCAAAAAAGCTGATGCTACAGGACTGATTATTAAATTCTGATACTAGTTGCATTGGTGTCTTTGCTGCCATGTAGTAATTATCCATATTAATTATTAATCAGCTTTGTACTGTGACAGTTATATTCTATGTGTACTGTATATTTTGAGTTAGTCCCTAAACTCAGTAACTGACAGCAGCACAGAACATGTACAGTGAAACAGCAGAAAAGAAGATGGGGAGCTATTGGGGCATCTTTGGAGGTACAGATCATTCCTGCTAAAGGCCTGTGGTTGCCTTGGGCTTGTACAGAATGTAGGAGGGGCTTCAAGATTTTAAAGGGGAAGTAAACCAAACTGTTACTCACCACACGGAACTCGATGGAAAAGTTGAACAGAAGATTTTTATTTACAGGCACACCAGAGGCTTTTCCATATCAGGCACACTTTATACACTCCAGTAAATACTTCTTCAGACACATTCAGTTACATATATTCCAACAAATCAGTTTCTTGATAGTCACACCTTCCTTGGGATCTTGGATTCCACCTAACTGGCTAGTGGTCTGGTATATACTCCACCCATATCCCCCCACTCTCCAATAGTGGCCCAATACCTTCAGAGTGATACCCCTCCACTCTTCCAGGTTAGGACCCTTTTCCATCCAAGTCCTGACCTAAAGCCCGGTGTCCTTCCTACCTGGTCCTAGACTACCAATGATTCTCTTAAATACGGAGTGCCCGTAGGAGACTAGCTCCACTTTCCTCCTTGATGGGGCCAAAACTGGCCTTACTAAATATCCTGACTATCTCATGCACCTAGTGCTCGCTCACTTTAACTTCCCCATCTACCAATGTAGGTCTCCATTCACCAGCCAGGTGATGTTGCTTTAGCCACGACCTACCATCAAGACGGCTCACCTTGGGCGGGGCATCTCCTTTTATAGCCCTCTATGTACGACAATGGCCTCTGGTGGCTGGGTTAAAAACGACACCTAAAATTAAGTTAAAGAACTCTGTTGCCATCTAATGGTGATTCCCAGAAATTACATCCAACACACTTACATGCACATTTTGTCACACAAAAAGATTACAACATTACCAAACATAACACTCCATCACTTTATATCCCCTTACAAGAAGCCAAAAAAATAATGTACAACATGTCTAGCCTACTTCTGTCATTTAACTTTCCTTGTCCTTTAAAATTCATCTCCACATCATTAGACTAACGATGAGACTAACTAACGATGAGTCACATGGATGGACATTTCTTGTGTCCAATAAACAATAACCATCAGTTTTGTAACTATTCCCTCTAGAGAACTAATTGTATTCTTTTATTTTTTCACATACATGTAAGTTGTAGGAGCAATATTGGGTTCCTAACATTCATTCATGCCCAATCCACAAACAAATCGTTCATGTACCATAAGAAAATTTGAACATGTTTTTTATACATTTTGGAGATATCCAAAAAATTATATTCATATGCTTGATCAACTGGTATCCACTGTTGTGTTTTGGTTTGTAATAGGTAATTGTGTTGAAATGTATAGGTTTTTGTTATAAGGAACCACCTCAAGGCACTGGAATAAATGTAACCCCTTATGGACCCAACCAGAAAATGCCTCATGCCTTCTAGGCCCTATGGTAATTTTTATTGTATAATAAAGACATTTTAAAGCAGAAATATATTAAAAGGAGGAAAATTGTACATTTCTAAGCTAGCAATTACCCAACCACATTCACAAATGTATTGTAGTTGACTATTCATGGCTGAATATTACCTACTTGACCTGCTGGTGCTCAATTATGTTTTTTGTAATAAAATACAACAACTTAGTACCACTTTTTTAAGCCTGTTTTATAAGAAAGGAACATTCTTCTTTAGAGATGGGCGAATTTGGGGCGTTTCGCTTCGCCAAAAAATTTGTGAAACGGCCCCATTTTATTTTACGCCGGCAAATTTTTGCTGGCGAATTTTCTCAGCGGCTTCGCAAATTTATTCACCGACGTCGAATCGCGGGAATTCTCAGGAAATTTGTGCCTGGTGAATAAATTTGCCCATCACTATTCTTCTTCTGTCTTAAAAGTTGTTAATCAAAAAATGGTTTTGCAATACCAAAAAGTACTCTTTTCTGTGAACAATGTTTAATTTGTGCCAAAGCTTTTTGGAGCCTAGAAAGTATTGTACAAGCCATTTGCAAGTGAAAGAAATATTGTGAATGTTATAGTTTTCACCAGTGCACATTGTATGTAGTAAAATGGGGGAAAAATATTTTTCAGTAATATAATATTCCAGCTTTATGGTGGCCTTAAAAATATGCTTTGCACAATTATAATTTGTAATGTAATAACTAATGAAGCATATTACATTGCAAATTATGTATGCAACATTTTATATGATTTTTCCTTTAGTTCTCTTAATTTCCTTAAATTAATCATAAGTTAAATTTGGATTTGTATGTCCACATTTGAAACCAACTTCAGACCTAATTATATTAATAGTTGTTCTTTAATTAAAATTAATTAGGAACAGTTAAACTCTCTGAAAGTTTCAAACAGATCAACTTTAAAGCAAATTTGTTAAAGTATATACAATTATATAAAATGATATAAAATGTTATACTCTTATTTAAAATTCTTTACGGTGTTCCATTTTTTATAACTATTTCCTCTGTATATGTTTTTGTATTATATTCAGAGGTAATTAGGTGGTGATACTTATTTACTAGTATATATCTTCTAGTATAGCACTTCTTTATGTCTTTTTTTAGGTTTAAAAGATATATGGGATGTGTAATTTTGTATTTTAGCAAAAATGGAAGGTTGTGCTCACCACCAAACAGTTTTTAATTATTAGGTTAAGGTGATGTTAATGGTATTTTTGTGACCATTTCAATGGCTAAATTGGTGAAGTTGACAAAAAAATGGTGCAAATAGAGTAATCTAATCCTTTGGCCCCAGGCCAGTAGTTGGTTCATAGGGAACACATGCAGACATGGCCTGCATAAATAATAACATTAACTGCCTTTTGCACAGAAGAGGATCAGGATATTGTGTTCACTTTCTACATTCTACAATTATGAAATGTCACAATGCTCCACACATCCCCTTTCTTAAGGTGACTGGTACCATTTAAGTGAAGCATATGAAGTGCTTTAAAGGGAACATATTTGTTGCTGGACTACAGAGGGTATTGACAATGGAGTAGAGTTTAGTTCTCCTTTAAACCTGCCAAAGAGTTGGATTCTGAAAGCAACACTGCACAATTAAACTTTTTCTCATGTCCTCCAGGACCAATGACCAGTGCAAAAAATATCTTCCAGATAGAATTAGTCCTGATTTATCCTCTGAAATCATGTCATACATAAAAATAAATAGTGTAAATCTTAGTTATAATGAACATAATCGTAATCTGAGAAGTGGTTGCATAAATCCATTTACTTAAAGAAAAACTATACCCCCAAAATGAATATTTAAGCAACAGATAGTTTATATCATATTAAGTGGCATATTAAAGAGTCTTACCAAACTGATATATATATATATATATATATATATATATATATATATATATAATATTGCCTTTTTACATCTCTTGCCTTGAACCGCCATTTTGTTATGGTCTCTGTGTTGCCTTACCAGAAATACTATAACTATACTGTAATAGGAACAAGTGTGTAAGCAAAAGACAGAACCTAGCATGCATGATTTGTTTGGTTTGTTTGTGTGCACTGTGAATCCTACAATCCCAGGGGGCAGCCCTTATATTTTAAAATGGCAATTTTATATTTATGATTATCCAATGACACATACAACTAAAACAGTATATCATTATGAAAATTGTTTATTTACATGAAGCAGGGTTTAACATGAGCTGTGTTATGCAATATATTTGTATAGAGACCTACATTGTTTGGTGGTATAGTTTTCCTTTAATGCATTACTCATCAGTTTGCATATATATAGTATTATAAAATGAAGCATAAACCAGTCACTGTGTTTTCCTTTGTCTATTAGCCAACTTATGTTTTGCAGTCCAGTACTTATCAGTTCTCTACACTGTACCCTGGCATCAAAGTGTTTTTTTGCTTCATCATTCAATTTTGCATTTAACTCCAGGAAAGGCTCATCATTTGAGCATATCAGACCACCAGGATCAAACACTAATTGTCCATGTACAGTTTGTACCCTTGATACTTGGGATACAAAGTCAAAGTAAACTTTATTGTCATAATACACAGTGAGACGAGACAACGTGGCTCCAGCTAGTACATATCACAAAAAGGCACTTTAAAATACACAATAAATATGTAAACATGAAGGGGCCGATTCACTAAGGGTCGAATATCGAGGGTTAATTAACCCTCGATATTCGACTAGGAACTAAAATCCTTCGACTTCGAATATCGAAGTCGAAGGATTTAGCGCAGATAGTTCGATCGAATGATCAAAGGATAATTCCTTTGAATCGAACGATTGGAAGGATTTAAATCCAACGATCGAAGGAATATCCTTAGATCAAAAAAACTTAGGAAAGCCTATGGGGACCTTCCCCATAGGCTAACATTGACTTCGGTAGCTTTTAGATGGCGAACTAGGGGGTCAAAGTTTTTTTTAAAGAGACAGTACTTCGACTATCGAATGATCGAATAGTCGAACGATTTTTACTTCGAATCCTTCGATTCAAAGTCGTAGTCGATGGTCGAAGTAGCCCAAAAAAAACTTCGAAATTCGAAGTTTTTTAACTTCGAATCCTTCACTGGATATTGGAAATTGGATATATACATGTGTAAACCTTTAGAATTGTGCAAATAAATTAACAGTTTACAAGTTAAGTTAAGTTGTGTCTGGAATGTAGTAGGAGGGCAGGCAGTGAGTTGAGGAGTCTGATAGCTTGCAGAAAAAAGCTTTCACGCAGCCTGGTTGTTTCAGGCCTTAATGCTGTGAAAGTGTCTGCCGGATAGGAGCAGCGTGAACAGTCCGTGTGAGGGGTGTGTGGAGTCCAGTTCAGGATATGGTTGTAGCCTGCTTCCACATCCACTCTGAATGATACTTATGTGTCTCCCCCACCTGCTCTTCATGAATACAGATCAAATGCCGGGAATGCATGGGGCAATTACAGATCTCTGTGCTCTGAAACAGAGTTCAATTTATACAGAGTGTAAATGTCTTCTATAATGTCATAGCAACTGAAAAAAGTCAGACTTCCATTGAGTTCAACAAATTTGTCTAAATTAAGACTGCCCTTTAATAAGATAGATTCATATAGCAAGTATGATTTACTCAGCTCTGCAAGACAATTGAAATAATTAGCATCCTCTCGCATCATGCTAATTAGTAGCAATGTGCCCAATGTAGTACTTAATGTAGTACTTGTGTCTGCAATGTTTTGGTAGACTGCAAAATTAGACAGGACATTTGCATATCAAGTGACCTTATGAAATGTAAACAGGGTATCTGTATCTAATTAAACTTATATGAGGGTCATGCACTTATCTTTCATAAAGGAAAGGAGTTAAGTCTTCTTTTTTGATACAAGTTCAGGGGCGTAACTATAGAGGAAGCAGACCCTGCGGTTGCAGGGGGGCCCAGGAGTGTAGGGGGCCCAGTGAGACCCTAATTAATTAGCAATTTTAATATATCTTGGTAAAATAGGCCAACTTACAGATGCAGCCACTTTGGTTTGTCTGTTTGACACAGAATAACTAAACACAGATATCCCATTTATCTCATTTAACACAGAAAACTGCGTCACAACATCCCATCTAATTAAAGCATTCACCATTGTGAACAATGGAGCTTTGGTATGCTAATGAAAAGGTTAAATGCATTAAATGAGTTAAGATGACTTAAGATAACACAGTTTCTTCAATTACCCCTGAGTCATGACGCATTTAACTCACAAATCCAAGTGGCTTCATCTGTATAAATATTTTGGGGCCCTAAATTGAATTTGCTATGGGGCCCAGTAACAACTAGTTACGCCACTGTACAAGTTTTTTTTTTTTTTTTTGCTGAGCGTGAAATTTGTACTATAGACTTTACTTTTACTTATGCGTAACATTATGAAATAGTTGATCTATGTAAATGCAACTTACAGTATGTCAAAGGCTAAGAAGCATCTGATTAGCTTTTTGACACCTCTGTGCAAGCACGTCATGTTCCCCTGCAGTTTACTTACAACAGATTATGAAGTAACACTAGATACTCTGCAAAAGGTAGCACAAGTAGGAGATAGGTCTGCAAGGCTGTTTCATCTCCCTCTAAATGTAATGAGGATGTGTATTTTTTATATCTATTAATATGTCAGTAGAGTCTGTAAAATGAAATATAAACAATTTCTAACTTGTACTTCTCTGGTATTTTGGAAGTGTCTTATCTAAATATAATCTGTATAACTGAATATGCTTTGCTGTGTTTGCATTTATTAGTTTATATAGGGACAATTTTAGTCACTTTGCCTCCTCTCCAGGGTGTACAATGCATCTACAGCTGCATTGTACATTCTCCCTATGTGAAGAAAAAATCCTCACAAAATTCAGAGGAGGTGGAAAATTCTCTGCAGGTTTCACAGCAGACCTTTTGTTACTAAAATAACACAGTGCCTGCAACTGTATTGTACATTCCTATATTGTTAATATTTTCTAAAACTCTTAGAAATGTGTGAACACTTTCATAACCTTCCAATTTTTGTAAAATGGACACTGCAATAAGGGGATGTGCCCATAAAAATGGGTGTGGTCAATACTTTTGCCTCACTATGTGCAGCTGATGTTTTTGTCCCTCTTTACATTTTTTCATATGTTGGGAGATATGCAATAACACAGTTTGTTAATAGGGATAAAAAAGAAGCAAACTTTTCCATTCTCCATTATTAAAGGGGTAGTTCACCTTTATATTAACATTAGTATGATGTAGAGAGTGATATTGTGAGACAGTTTGCAATTGTTTTTCATGTTTTTATTATTTGTGGTCTGGTTGCTATGGTCCTAATTACCATAGCAACCAATTGATTTAAATGAGACACTGTAATATTAATAGAAGATGGCCTGTATGTATGTATATATTTTTTGTATAGTGCTGATCAAGCACTGTAGAGTAGAAAAATAACTCTGAAGAACAAACAGAGAGTCATTGCAATAATAAAGTACAAATAAATACAAACATACAATACAGATAAATATAAAGTATAGTTACAATACACCGGGGGGGGGTATTTATCAAAGTCTCGATATTTTCTGCTACAAACTCTGCTCGGGTTTTTTTACCCTTCTTTATTATTACATTTTCCCAAAAATGTGCTTTGCGTGAAAAAAAAGGCAGATTCACGTTTTTTTCTGATTTTTTCATCCGATTTTCATGAATTTCACGACTTTTTCGGAATTTTTACCCAAAAACAACGAAAACTTCTGGATATTGCAAAAAACCCTGCGCGTATCAAAAAATCATCGGGACTTCTCCATTGACTTACAGTATATGCACAAACAGAGTCAGCTCATAAATTTCCCCCAACCTTAAACCAACCTAAAATTTCTATTACAGTATATGCAACCTCGACAGGTCTAAGATGCCGGAACTTTAGATTTGGACTTTTCCATCCTCAGGGTTTAATAAATTCCGAATAATTTGTGGGTTTTTTTAAAAGTCCGATTTAAAAAAATCACACATTTTTTGTGAATTTTGCATTCAGAGTTTAGTAAATAATCCCCAAAGTGCTTTTTGTCAAGGAGAAAAAAAGATGGAGGCCCCTGGCTTGAGTCTGAATATAAAAGTAAATAATTAAAAGTTAGAAAATTTTAGCCTTACAGAGTATTTGTTTTTTTAGATGGAGGTCAGTGTAGGCTACAGTATGACCAAATAATTGCACTTAACTGTATCTAATCCTGTATAAGTTAATAAACAGGCCAAGGTTTTTCAGAAAATCACTTTGTGCAAGGTGTGTGAGAGGCAGTTAGGGAACCCTGATAGCCACACCTAGGGGGTTATTAATTAAAGTCCAAAAGTTAAAAACCCTATAAAAATCTGAATTTTATGTTGGGGAAAAAAACTCAAACAAAAGTTCAAATCCAAAAATTCCAACATCTCAGACCTGTGGAGTTTGTATATAAGTCATTGGGAGAGGTCCCTATCCTATTTGGAAGCTTCTGTGGTCTGCACTTGAATTAGCCCAAAAAGCTGACTATTTCTGACTTTTCCGGAAAAATAATTTTTAAATCATTAAGTTGTGGTGCAATGAGGTTGTGACCACAAAATTCATACAGACAAATACAAGAGGTCCAATGTACACAATGCATTATCAATATATTTAAGATATTGAGGCATTTTGTGCTCTTAGCTACCAAAAATTGGCCTTCCCTTTAAACAAAACAGGGATTGTTTGTACATATATTGCAATATATTTAAGCTGGCCAACTATGTCAAAGTCATCCCATATCTGGCCAGTCCTAAGCGCAATTTTCATCTGATTTATTAAGTATTGTATTGCTTCATTTTTACACAGGGACTAAATTTTACCTGCAACTTACTTGCTGATTTCAAGGTTAAAACTCCCAAACATGGCTGCCCTTGTATTGGGCCACCACTGGGATCACCTGACTGTAGCTGGAAAGACTGGGAGCTACAACATGGAGCTGACCACTGCTCCTGTATAAACTATAACAAACAATGGAAAGTTGTAATCATTAAGTATAATAGACAGTATCAAAAGGACAAGTATTTGTTAAAACGAAATAAAAAATTGTGAAAAGTATTGCTGATAAGTAAAACATTTGAAAAAGGTAATTTGCATTAGAACAAATGATAGAACAAGTGACCACTGAATAGCAGTGCAGAAGGCAAACTACAAATTATTTTTGTAGTTGATACATTTAGACAAAATTAATATGGAAAATAAATCCCCAAGGTATTCTCAGTGGAAGTATAGGGCCTATTGCCTGGAATGCTTGAGACCTGTTTTTTTTCTGGACAAGGGATATTTCCGTGATTTGGATCACGATAATTTAAGTATACTAAAAGCCACTCAAAAGGATTGTTTTGCCTTCAATAAACAATTACAATACTTTTAATATGCCTTTAATACATTATTTATTGAAATTGAGTCTGTAGGAGATTGCCTTACCTTATTTCAGATCTCTCTGGATAATTGGTTCTGGATAATGGATTCAATACCTGTACTTACAATATAAGTAGTTAAAATGGCACCATAAATACAGCAGTTGCCATGAAAATCGTGGAAAACATTTGAAAAAAAATGATGTAGTTACAATGAAGTAAAATTATTTGTGTAAGGCAACCTTAGTACCATAATTGAAAAACAGAACAAGATCACAACCAGGAATGATTCCCCTGTAAGCCTAATGAATGTCGATAACAGACAAAATCAAAGGATATTAGGTAAATGCTTAGATAAATTAATTATTTTGTTATAGTAAATTTCATCAGTCATCAATAAAACTAATAATATTTCTTTGTGCAATGTATTATACTGTGATTTGCCACAAGGCTTAGCA
This sequence comes from Xenopus petersii, assembly GCA_038501925.1. NCBI lineage: Eukaryota > Metazoa > Chordata > Amphibia > Anura > Pipidae > Xenopus > Xenopus petersii. The sequence goes on along the minus strand of CM076683.1, from coordinate 69,809,118 downwards.
AACAGTACTGTACATATATATTCTTAACAACATTTTATCAACACAATTGTCACATTCTGAACTAGCACATAAATGAGGTAGGGAATACAATAACATCATTCAAAAAGGTAATAACCACAAAGTGGCAGTACCTAATATGAAAATCTCAATAACAGTCATAATTGCGTTTAAGCAACACCTTTATCAGGTGAAATATGGAATCAGAAGAAACTAAGAAAACAAGGTTTGAAAAAAGAAAATCAATAAAGACAAAAGGGAATAAAAAGAAATAACAGTATGGGCAGATTCCGCATGCCATGCTGTATATGTAAATTTGTCAAGCAATCTATCAGTCCTTTACCGCAAGGATACACATGTTGAGAATGAATTTGCCAGGAATGCCATATTTTGAGAATTTTTTTATAGGTCCCCAATGATTGAGCTGTTAGCTTTTTATACAGTATAAATATACCCTCATCAACTTCTCTTTAAAGTTAATGAATTGTAGAAAGTGGGTCTTACAAGCTGCTGCAATTGGTTGCATTAAATATAAATAGATGATTACCCATAGATCTGATTTAGCAATTGGTCTATTTAGTAGAGCTTCCCAAGGATTTTTAGTAGGAATAACACCTAAACAATATCATAGCATATACTCTGCACCAAAGGTGTCTGACTTTAGAGCAGCTCCACTAACTAGTGGAACCCATTTTGCTGTACGTGCTGGCACTAAGTACCATTGTTTGAGTATCTTATATGATGTTTCCTGAATGCCTGAGCAAATAGAGCAATAGGCAGTTCCAGAAAAAAAACATATTCCTTCTGCTCCAGTTCCCCATATAGTTCACTTTCCCAGGCCTTAACATATTTGAGATCCTTATGTGAAGTGACAGTGCACTTATTGTGAAAAGGTAGAGACTAGCTTTTCAGAGTTAGGATACTTCATACAATATAACTCAAAATTGGAAGGGATGCTATAAGTCACAGCAGATTAGAGTGACTGGATATTATGTTTAATTAATAAATATTGATAATGTTCCATTTGGGGTGGTTATGTTTCTCAAGTAATTTAGTAATGCATATAATTGTATCATTATAAATGAAATTATAAACATTCCCTATTCAGACCACCATTGGAAGGATGTTGGTGTCAGACCTGAGGGAAATGTTGGGTTTTTAAATAAACTTATTGACCCATTGTAATCGGCCCAGGGGGCATGCCATTTAACTACCTGACTTAGGAGTGTAACTTACAAATATTAATTAAAATTAGGAATTCCTAAGCCTTCTTTAGTTTTATGTCTGAGAGCAACATAAAGGATCAGACAAGGGGGTTTACCATTCCAAATGTATTGTGAGTGAGTTTTCTGTAATGACTGTAGAAAGCCTTTTGGTTAGTCTACATGTAAAGTATGAAATACTGTAAGTATAAGAAAAGGTATAGAATCAATATTTTAAAAGCATGGAGCATACCTAACAAGGATAGGGGGAAGCCTCAAGAAAACCTTTAGGTCTGGACTATATGAGGCTCCAGTTGCAATGCTTGTGACTACAAACTCAACTGAAGAAATCTGTGTTATTTTTGACATGGATAATCATGTAGAAAATGGTATGCTTTTAATAAACAGCGGTTTCAGCTAAGTGGAGCATATAGCAGTATGCTAATAACTAAAAAAAATGCAAACAAAAAGAAAAGCTCATTTTTAGTATAGGCAAGCCTTTTGCAGGGATACAAGGTAAAGTAGATGGGAGCTAAATAGCAAAAAAATATTTTGATTGTATGAACACTGGAAGTTATGTCTTGCTAAGCCTGGCCCTTGAAAAAGAAATACAAATACAAAAGAGATAAGGAAAAATAAATATACTAATATACTGTTGGATAGGCAATGATATACGCGTTATTGATATTTGGGTATAGTTTACAGTATTCTGCTAAAATATTAAAAAAGGTAGAGTGAATCTCTCAGAGTTTGTAATTAGACATGTTTTCCCCTTCAGGACTTTTTTTCATTTTACCTCTAGAGTTTTCTATTGCATTTTTGAGAAGTTTATTTTCTTTCAAGACTATTGATCAAGTTTTTCTTGGAAAAGCTCTCCGTTCAATCTTTTAACAATAATAAATTGATAAACCCTCACTCTGAGAATTTCATTTGCCCAGGGAAAGACTATTGCTGAATAATAAGGAAAACAATTCTATCAAAAAAACACAGTATATATTTTGGCTTCATTTTTAGGTTACAGTAGTGCATGGGAGCGGATTCTGGGGTTATTATTATTTTATTATTATTAACATGTATTTATATAGTGCCAACATATTGCGTAGCACTGTAAAGTAAATGTGATTATACAACTACATCACATGAATTACATACATAGAATATATGGAGTAACAAACGTCACAATCAATACAGGTACAAAAAGGTGAGGAAGGCCCGATGCATAGGCATACAGTCTAAAGGGAAGGGAGTAATACACAAGGTGTGGGAGTGGGCAAGATCGAATTAAGTGGGTGAGAAATGTGGTATTGTATGTGGTGTTGCGTTTGGTAGTTAAGCAGAGTGAGGGTAGGCTTCTAGAAAGAAGTGTGTTTTCAGAGATTTCTTGAAAGCAGAAAGGTTGGGAGAAAGTCGGACAGACAGCGGGAGAGCGTTCCAGAGGAGGGGTGCAGCCCTTGCAAAGTCTTGAATGCGAGCATGTGAGGAGGTAATGAGAGAAGAGTTGAGTAGTAGGTCAGTAGTGGAGCGTAGTAAGCAAGTGGGTGAGTATATAGAGATGAGTTCAGAGATGTAGGGTGGGGCAGAGTTATGAAGTGCTTTGAAAGTCAGTGTCATTAATTTGAATTTGATTCTGAAAGTTAATGGAAGCCAGTGCAGGGATTAACAGAATGGCGAGGCAGAGGAGGAGCAGTTGCTGAGGTGTATGAGCCTCGCAGCAGTGTTCATTATGGACTGGAGAGGTGACAGTCTCTGGAGGGGGAGGCCAATTAAAAGAGAGTTACAGTAGTCTAGACACGATATGATGAGAGAGTGAATAAGAATTTTGGCAGCGTCTTGGGTGATAAATGATCGTATTTTGGATATGTTCCTTAGGTGGAAGTGACATGATTTAATAAGTGACTGTATATGAGGAGTGAATGACAGGGCAGAATCTAGGATAACCCCAAGGCACCAAGCCTGGGGAGAGGGGGTGATAGTGGAATTGTTAACTATGATGGATACTTCGGGGATGCTACTGGTGTTAATTGGAGGAAAGAGAACCATTTCAGTTTTAGAGAGGTTTAATTTAAGGTAGCATTGCGACATCCAGGTAGAGATAGCGGACAGGCAGGAGGAGACGCGAGTTAGGAGTTCTGGGTTGAGATCAGGAGATGAGAGATAGATCTTAGTATCGTCAGCATAGAGGTGGTAGTGGAAACCATACAAATTTATTATTTTGCCAAGGGAGGAAGTATAGAGGGAGAATAGTAATGGTCCCAGGACAGAGCCTTGAGGAACTCCAACAGAAAGAGGTAGGGGAGAAGATGATACTCCATTGTAGGGGACACTGAAGGAACGATTGGTGATGTAAAAAGAGAACCAGGACAGGGCTGTGTCACGAAGGCCAAGTGACTGGAGGGACTGGAGGAGGAGAGGGTGATCTACAGTGTCAAATGCGGCTGAGAGATCAAGCAGTATTAGTAGTGAGAAGTGATTGTTGGCTTTAGCGGGTAGGTTAAGGTCATTAGTTAGTCGAGTCAGGGCAGTTTCCGTGGAGTGTTGTGGCTTAAAACCAGATTGTAGGGGGTCCAGCAGGTTATTGTCAGAGAGGAATGAGGTTAGTCGGTTGTAGACTAGGCGCTCAAGTATTTTAGAGATGAAAGGTAGCAGAGAGATAGGTCAGAGGGGTCAAGAGAGGGTTTTTTCAGAATGGGGGTGACAAGAGCATGTTTTAGTTGAGAAGGAAACAGTCCAGTTGAGAGCGAGAGATTATAAATGAAAATCTTTTAGTAAGATCATATTAAGCACATTGGTTGAGAGGAAACATAATGTAGGTTCACAAACATGTTAGGATTTTTACATATGGACATGTGTGAGCAGACCTAAATACAGTAGCTAATTGATTCCATTATATTTTGTCTATTTGTATGTCTGAGGGTTCAGAGTTTTACACTATTTGTGTTTCTTCTCATTTTTTAAATGCAAAATGCTGCATTTTTTTGCACTTTACACACTTTCCAATGATACAGAGGGTTGCATTTGGAACAGACAAAAGTGTGTCTTTCAAAAAGCATATAAACCCAATATATGAATTTTAACATGGTTAGCATGGTTTTCTAAATGTACACAAAAACACTTGTGAAAGAACTTTTTACATCACATTTTGATATATGAATAAGATGCTTTAAAGTAATACAACAATCGGCAGCATATACTCAGCTACTTGCTCATTGCTTGGCTTTCCAGTAGTCTAAACAAAAATTACACATGATGAAATAGTATTCCCCCAAAATTGCAGTCACTTAATAAATATACAGGGGTTTCCTTGACTGCAAAAGCTCTGTTGTGCCAGTAATAGGATTCTTTAAAAGGCATGTCAAGATAGAAAAACGTGTTATGGCCTTTATGGAAAGGCCATTTGCCATTTTCTTCCTGTTTTATAAAAGAGTTTCCTGAAGTGAAATATTGCATTGCATTGAAGTCTTAGCTGCCATTGAGAAGTAAAATGTAGGAAGAGTGTGTTGCATTTAACAACTAAAGTGTTATAGGATTAATTAATCACACACACAAATCACCTGTGGTTCAGCATCTTGGCAACTGATGATGCTCCCCCTTGATGTCTATCAAATGTTAAAAGACATTGTCTTTATGACATCATATTTCCCTTTAATTGGGTTTTGTGCTAGAAAAGGAAAAAGGCACATTTTTTTACCCACAAAACAGCCCTCTGACAATTCTCCTGATATGAAGAGATCATGAGAACTGTTTGAGGCTTAATTGATACTTCTGGGAAAACCCAATACTATATAATCACATACCATCTGGATATTGATGGGATGGGAGCATTGATTCCTATTGAGAAAATGCTCCTGCTGATGCTAAGATTGTGCAAGCAGAACATCAGTGCAGTCAATAACTCCCAGGCAATTAGGAAAATGACCAATGTGGAAAAAGTCCTGCTTAAATTTGTCCACTCTGCCTTGATTGAGAGGAATTAAATGAGTTTTTCGAGTGCAGCAGAAGATCCCTCAGCCCTGCTAAAGATGGGCTGGCTCATGCCAACAAAGTATGAAGAAACTGGTTTAGAAAATGCCATTGCCCAGGAAATGCAAGACCACAGTTTGTATGTCCAAGGCAGTATCTGAGACCATGCCTTCTGAAAGTCCTTGTAAATGAGATCCTAGACCTGGAGTATCATGGCCCAGTTCAGATGGTACATCTTCACCACTTCACCATCAGGCAGCTCATCAATGGAAGGTATGCACCTTCTGAAGCAATAAGGCTTCCTAATCCTAACAGGAATGAAATGAGCATGTGGCTCCTGTTGCTCCTGTTGCTACTCTGCCTGCCTTCTTTATAAAGATGAATATGCACAGTGGCAAGCAGAGGAATCCGAGTAGGAGATGTGGTTAGGGAAAGCCATATTTCAAACCAAACAAAAATGGCATACCTTGCACATGTTGTCCCAGTATTCCATGAAGTCTTGAACCATTTCCTGAAGCAAAGGAGGGTCTGTCAAGGTCAAATCAGATTTTTTATTAGTAAAAAAGTAATAGAACACAGCTTTATAAAATGTCTTTTTAAGGTATTACTGAACCTTCATTATTTATCTCCACACATTTGTAGTCAGCACGTGTATAAAATTGTAAGTAGCTGTTGACGTTGCTATAAGCATTGGAATTTAAACTATAAAGAATTCTCTTTATGGAAACATGCATTAAAAGCCATTAATTGCAAGGAATTCCAAAGACATTACATTTGTTCTACATAATTAATATGCAAAGTATCTTACCACTTAATTATATTTGGTAATGAGGATTCTTGGCTAGAAACCACTTCATAATTTATATGAACCCATTTACCTTTTTGACATGATCATATTTTAAGAACAATTTCTGAAATACCACAGTTCTCATTAGTACCTATAAATAAATGCATTAGCAAAAAATACCTAAAAAAACTCTTGTCTTGGATTCCGGGATTCTGATAATATGTGTGCTGTCAGTAATAAAGTATTAAAATATAAAATGGCACCTTTTGTGTGCAGTCAACACTGAAATTATATATCTAAGCTGGGACAATACAAGACACTGTTTTTTTGTTACATATTGTTGTTCTTTAATATTCTGCTGTTTGCAGTTGAGAAATGATGCATACACATTACATTCTTTAAATGCCATCTTTGAAGAGGAAATGAATACAGGGTGCAAGTAACTTCTGTGCATATATCTGACTGCATAAGGATGATCATTTTGTACCCATGATTCTGCATAAAATGGAGCCAGATACAACAAAGTTCAAAATCAGAAGGATGCTTAAATCATGTGACCAACAAGTAATATGTCAAAGGTAAAATTCTCATTTGTCCATACTGTACGTGTCCATTTACAACTTGGGAAGAGAGACAGTGTGCCCACCCTGCCTGTTTCGCAATGTACCTGTGAGGAGATTTCAGGCAGACAGTACTTGCAAGTAATTCCAGAGCTATTACAGAACCAGGGTTTGAACCTCACAATAATCAGTGACCTTTGCATACATGATGGATAACCTGGGATGGCACACTACTGAGAAAGAAAACTTAAAACATTCTAAAAACAAGAAAAAACAAGAATAAAGCCCAAAACATAAGCACTCTGGTCAAGTCCCAGAGGGATATTGAATATAAGGTGTATTAAGTAATCAATCAACTTACAACTTACAGCATTAAAGCCACATATATTTGTCAAATGCAGAAATATGTTATTAGCCATTACTGACTTGCAACACCAGACTCCATTTCAATTTCAAATGGTAATACATGCTGCACACCTTAATTAAGATTTACCAAAAAGAGCTTGATTTGTATTGATAAATTACTTGTGTTGCAGTAGATGCATATTTGGGTGTATCTGCAATAAGACTGGAGTTCTAGGGAGAAAATGTGCACAGCACACAAGTAAACAAGTGAATCATAATTAATGAAAATGAGTTATATATAGTCTCTAAGACAGTAGGTGGCAGCAACCTGTTAGGTTAGACCTTGGTTACATCTTTTTTCCTAAAACCACTTCAGTGGTCCCCAACCAGTGGCCCGTGAGCAACATGTTGCTCACCAACCCCTTGGATATTGTTCCCAATGGCCAAATAGCTTATTTTTAAAATCCAGGCTTGAAGAAAAGTTTTGTTTGCATAAAAAAAAAACAGGTCTACTGCCAAACACAGGTTCCTGCAGGCTGCTAGTCCACATAGGGATTATCAATCACAGCCCATAACTGGCAACCCCAGGAACTTTTTGCATGCTCTACAACTTTTATTTTCATTTGAATGTGGCTCACAGGTAAAAAAAAAAGTTGGGGGTTCCTGGCTTAGAGCCTTAGAGAGGGGCATGGCACAGATAAAGTACTTATTTGGCCTAGGTAACAAGCCTTGGCATATTCAGCATATTCAGCAGAGCTAGCAAACAACAAAACAAAGGGAAGTTGAGCTTGCTGTAGGAGTCAGAGTTAAGCTGGTCATAGACACAAAGATATCATCTTACAACTCTCTATTTCATACAATTTTTGGGCCATGTGTGGAGTGTCCCAACATTTTTCGTGAGATGGTAATTGGTCGTTAGTGAATCAGGCATCCCGATCCCCAGTTTAGTGGAGCTAGAGAGTTGAAGCCACAGTAAAGCTGTAACAGTTGGCACCCTGAATCTAGAACCAATGCCAAGCACCCTGGTCTCGGCTCATGCTTCTGTCTGTAGCAGGCGCCTTTGGCCTCGGGAGGAGCCCTCGGCTACTCATATGCTACCAGGTCTTAAAACAAGAGGCGCAAGGTGAAAAAGTTCTAAACAAGCGAAGGGGCACAACTGTAGATAAAGTCTCTCGGCAGAAGGTACAAGACGTTAGGCAAATAGAGTAGTTAGATCAATTTTGCGCCCTTGCTCGCCGACGTCATCACGCCAGTGTGCCTGCGCCTTTAAGTGAGTCATCAGCGCGCGCCCTAGTGAGCAGGCGCCTGCAGCCTACTGACAGAGGCCGCACGGCGTGGCAGGCGTCCCTGCTGTCCCCCCACTAGACCGCCAGGTAAGATCACTACAAAAGCTGGCCATAGACGCAAAGACCTCATCGCTTGAATAAAGAATTCGTATGATTTTCAAAACTTGTGTGGAGAGTCCCGACATTTTTTGTCCGGTGGAGATCAGACAGGTTAGAAAATTTCTGTCGGCTGCCGATAATATCTCTGCGTGTATTGCCGATCGTACGATTTTCAGTGGGAGACTGTCACTAGCTTTGTCTATCGTACAATTGCTGTCAGGGGCAGAACATCGGCTGATCTGTTCTTTAACTACTTGGTCGGAACGGTAAGACTTTGATCTGAATGGTTAGTGGAAGGTAGGGAGATGGGAAAGTCTGATCGTACATTGATTTGTACGGTCTGATCTTTGCGTCTGTGGCCAGCTTTAGAGATGAATTGTTTAGTAGTCAGATTAGTGTTGAGAATCTGGGGTGCTGTATGGTAGTCAAGATTGAAACACCTTAAAAAGGGACCTTTAATAAGATGTTGGTGAAACCCTTACTTCAGGCATGTCAGAATGAATCTGGTAAAACACTACCTGTGAATGAAGTGAGTGAAAAATGTGTCTGTGAAGTATATTTGGGAGAATTTGGGATTGCAAAATACCTCTAACTTATTCAAGAGTCATCAGCCATGGGTGACCTTGTTACACACTGATGGGCTCATTCCCTAAATGAAGTGATGAACTGCATTCGTGCAGGTACCATCAGCAACCAATCACTAATTAGCTACCATCAGTCTACTGCCATTTAGAACATAAAAGCATAGATTGTTTGTTTATAACCAACTGTAACTGCACTCATGCTTGTAAATGAGCCTTCATAAGTAAATGAGCTAAAATGTTCATGTTTTTGTTTTCTCAACAGAAAAGTATCCAAAATAGTAGCTGTGGTCATTTAGCACATTTTGTAATTTGATATACCACATTTGCAAACTGTTTTCATAAATGTGTTATCAGATTGCTAATCTGCACCAACTCATAATTTTTTTCTACATGATCAAAATATTAAGATACCATACAATATATGCAGTCTGACTCATTACTATAAACCTTCTGTATTTTGTATTTTTTATATGTACCTATACACATTATTCTGCCCTTTTTTTGCCTACTCTTCAATGCTGTGCAACTTTTTATAACATTTGATATACTGTAGAAGTAAGAGCACTGCACTGCAGAAAATGTAGCGACTGTGATTATTATTCCCAGCCTTCATCTGTATGCATGCCATACTTCAGTGCTGATTTCTAAGAACAGCCAGGCCTCTCGTAGGTATCTTAAGTCATCTACTGTGTACAGTAAGTTTTGTCTACTGGAACAGCGCTGTGTATAATTTATGGAAATAGCTTGAAAATAATGTACTTTTGAATGCAGAAGTGACAAGTCTGTAGCGAATATTTGTATATTTTCAACACATGATCCCAAATATCATAAAATCAAATGTGTCTTTGCACTGTAGCTATGTAATAGGAAAATAACGTAAGAGGGTATGAATAGAAAAATTAGTGAATATATATAACTGTTTGTTGTGCAGATATAGGAACTATTATTCAGACACTTGATATCCATAAAGCAAATAATTAAAATTTAGTTAGTAGATCCTAATTAAGCTGCAAAAATGCCTACTGGTGGCAAACAATGCTACTGTTTTTATTATTAAGCAATACAAATCATGGAAAAATGTCTTATCAATAGATTTTATTTCTTAAGCTAAACGTTAAGTTGGCCATCCACGGACCGATAAAAGCTGCAGAAAGACCGAGTTGGCATCTTATTGACCCCTGTGTGTGTCCCCCGGATGGGCTTCCCCAATATCTTGATGAAAGTCGGCCAGATGTCGATGAGGCAGGGTTATAAAATCCTGGCGAATCACGCCCGCATCTGTCCGTTTATGTGGTCCCGCGATCCAACCCCCCATATTGGCTGCATTATGATCTGATCAGCCCGATATCACCCACCTCAATGAGGGCATATGTGTATGGCCACCTTTAGGGGTCATATATGTAGACTCCAGACATAAATGCAAGAAAACTAAGGGGCACAAAAGTGACCTTGTGCTCATTTAAAGAAAAAACCCTGTACTGCCCACCCTGGATGGTGGATGGCGTGAAATCCAATGCCACAATCTGCGACGAGGGGCAAGTATAAAGTATGGGGCATTTCCTCAGGGGGGCAGTTAGGCTGGGGGAGGAGGGAGGGGGTCTAAGTGGGGTGGGTTTTTTTTTTTTTTAATTCTCCTTTGAAGAAGTCGGGTTGTCAGAGCCTAGCTGCTGCCTGTGTGAGATGAAAATTGGCTAGTAAAAACAGTGATAGAGCAGCCATGTTGCACCCTGCATATGAAGCATAAACAGTGCCCTACATTGTTAGATAAGCTTAGTTCTACTATGCATCAACTGTTCTTCTCAGAAATAAAAGGCCCCCCACAACGGACTGGGAGGATCTAGGCCCACATCTGGGTCCCCCACTCCCCAAGGGCCTCCTTGCCCAACTGCAAATTCTCTGCTGTACACATCGGGCAGGGGGAGGTCAGGAAAGAAGCCTGCTGCCAACTGTGTAGAGCTTGTCTGGGCCAACGGGGCCCACTGTGTTTTTTCCCAGTGTCCTGTCGGCCCTAGGCCCACTTGTTGCCAATTTCTTCCAGGGGGAGGGCTCTGGTCATATTGCTTGATGTGGAAGGCATGGGGTGCATTAAACTGACTATTATGTTGGTCAAATTCTGTAATAGGACATTTTCCCAACCCTAACCTTCATATGGTGTGTAGTCTAAATCATATATAGCATGCCACCTGGGCCCTTAAGGGAATATACCACAAAATCTGAGTTACTTGTGAACTGTTGTTCAACACAAATATTACATCCTTCCTCTAAATGGGTAATATATTCCTCTCATTATCAGATTACAATTGACAGTGGTTTACTATATAGCTCTGTAGTAATACAGCTATTGTCATTACAATTTTTGTTTACATCTTTAAGTATTGTAATTACTTTCCTCAGAAAAAAATAGCTTTTACATTTAAACTTCAGTGGGAAGTAACTTAGTCCCAAGCTATGTTAAGAGAAAAATACTTATATTAAGGCATAAAGAAAATAACTTGTTATAAATTTGTGGATCATCTTTTCATACTCTGGAAAAAAAAAACACAATAAAGCAAGTTTAAGATGCTGTGAAAACACCAGAGAATGTAAGAGGAGACAGGAGGAAATCACTACTAAAATGCAAAGTGAAGGGTTTGGAAAGGTGCTTTTTCTTTTTGACAGACAATCTAATCTGACAGATTGTCCATTGTATAATCACATGATTAATCATTTCAGTTTATCCTAATGTGTTTGACACTCTCCTGCCTGTATTTCTCTATTTGATCTGCCTTTCACTTATACTTTCTATTTTGTCTCTACCTTTCACTTGATTACATTTCTGTCTCTTTTCCCATACAATAATACAGTATTTAATAATAGGATGCTAACACCTTGGTTTAAATCAAATTGTGGAAACAACAAACTTCTTTCTCGCTAAAAAAATAATCAGAGAGAATTTTCAACACCACCTGTAATTAACACAATATCAGCTTTAGCATAAGAATATAATGCATTTTACAGCAGCTACTGATTTTTAACTCTTTAGTCACATGGCAAACAGTTACTTTTTTGTGATACTGTAAAACATCCCAGTCCAACAATTTCCCTGTAGGTGACTAATTAGCTGACATACAGAAATGTTCTCAGGCCATGTTATATCAAAATGATAAAAAATGCCAAATAGGGGTTCTACTGTAATAACTGAATATATGAGTAAGACCTGATGTAAAGACAAAAGCAAGCAGTTTAGGTAAAAAGAGAATAAGGAAATACGTAGTGGATGTTGATGCCAAAAGAAGACTTAAGCCACAGGTTAGAATAAAGAAATGAGTAACAGGGCTTAGCAAGTAGATGACAGTTGATAGGTATGATAGCTATAGGGATAGAAATTTGCTTATGGATGGAGTCCACTTTATTTTTGAACAAGTCAGCAGGGGAGGAGTGAAGAATACTGTTGGTGAGCTTGTAGAATTATTGAAAGAATATGGAAAACAAGCATTGTGTACTAGGTACATTTTGGTCTTCGGCGTCAAATTTTGGTTGCCGGCGTACGTTTTGGGCATGCCAACGTGCGCTTTGGACGCGTGGCGTCAAATTCCGACGTGCTGCATCAAAATTTGGCAGCCTGGGGGCCCCTGTTATAAATTGTGGCTTCTGACGTCAGAATGTGCCGTTTATAAGGATATAATTTACAGTCTGGTCCCAAAGGGAAATTACCAGACTGTGTGTGTATGTATGTATATACAGATGAAGCCACTTGGATTTGTGAGTTAAATGCGTCATGACTCAGGGGTAATTGAAGAAACTGTGTTATCTTAAGTCATCTTAACTCATTTAATGCATTTAACCTTTTCATTAGCATACCAAAGCTCCATTGTTCACAATGGTGAATGCTTTAATTAGATGGGATGTTGTGACACAGTTTTCTGTGTTAAATGAGATAAATGGGATATCTGTGTTTAGTTATTCTGTGTCAAACAGACAAACCAAAGTGGCTGCATCTGTATATATACATATATATATATATATATACATATATATATATATATATATATATACACATATATATATATATATATATACACATATATATATATATATATATATATATATATATATATATATACACATATATATATATATATATATATACACATATATATATATATATATACATATATATATATATATATATATATATATATATATATATATATATATATATTATTATAGGAATATTGCTTGACCTGAAAAAGAGCTGATTTAGTCATCTTTTGCAAGGAATTTCCTCAACATACACCTGCAGATTGCATACAGGAATGTAAGAATCACATTTGAGAGTTTAGTCAAGGTCAAGTATTCAGAGAATGGCTGTTTTTATGTTGTAAAGACACAGGGGAGTGGATAATACACAATAGAAAGGAAATATAAATTGACAAGCAAATTAGGGTCAGGGAATTTGAAGTAGGATAGATTGTGATTGAGAGAAAAAAGTTAACAAGGTGATGATCTGAATGGATCTCTGCTAATGTGGAGTGGAGACGTCAGTTTTTATTGATTCCATAATAAACATATAAACGTGCATACATTGCGACTTTGTGGCACACTTGTTAATATTTAGCTAAACTGGATTAATAAAATCCAGTTTTTCATTTGATCCTTTGAATCCTAAAGAGAAGCAATATCTAGTAAAACGAGAACTGAAATCATTATTTTCAATTTTTAGATTCTGGAGACTATTAATAACATTTAATTCTTTACTGCTGTCAGCTCAAATAAAGCCAGAAGTGTAAGCCTTTTAGGCAGAGATGTGTATGATTCAAACTGAAGGAATAATGAAAGTGCTGAATACTGTATATATGAATACTACTATTATGAGTTCAGGAGGGATGATTCTTAGCAAATATCTTTTCTCCTACATAATGTATTAAAGATCCAAAAATCAGAAAAAGATTGGTGAGCTCAAATGAGCTCAACCTGAGAATTCCAGGACATCAGTAACATATTTTATTTAAAATGAGCATGGGCATCCCACCCAGTTAGAATGTGTCAGGTAAAAAACAATTTGCAAGATAGATGGCATGTCATTGCCACAATATCTGTTTTCATAAATTATTAAGAAGTTGCCATTTTATGTTAGAAAAAGATTGCAAATCCTAAGATAAGGTTGGGTCCCTAGGTAATAAACTGTAGTTCTTTTAGTATTAAGTCAGTTACAGTAAAACTCCTCCACTTTAGGCATAGCCATATTGAACTGTAATTCTTATTTAAATTGCAGTTTATTTGGGGGTAATTTACTAAAATCTAAAAATTTCTACTGTATTTATCAAAACATTTTCACAAAAAAAAAAAAATCGGATACGGAAAAGACTTATCACCGAAAACCGTGAAATCTTTGGATTATTGTATGAAACCCAGCGCAGATCATATTTTAAATTGTAAACATTGGGGTTTGATAAATCAAGAAAAAAATGCATTCCCTTTTAAAAGAGCTTTCGTGATAGTTCCAAAAAAAATTTGGAATTTTTTTTTTGATGACCATTGACTTCAATGCATTTCACTAAATTTGCTCATAGTTATTAGTTGAACCATAATAATGCAGATACAGTATTTTCTTTAAACCCATTTTCTCAGCTTAGTTCTTGAATTGTACTCTTTACCTATAGCATTTTATATACTCCCAAAAGAAAGTAGGGCACATTTAAGACCACCAAAAGATAAATATTGGCACAACAGAGCTTATGCATAGTGCCAGTATTTATCTTTTGTTGAACTATTATGAGGGTGCTGACCTTCCATTCTGGGCATCAAGTGAATTAATTGAGAGGCATGGGTGTGTTTAAGTTTTCTACTTTGATACTTAAGACCACATCACAATGAAGTTATTGTGTGACTTATAGCCATTTGTTAAAGCCAAACACATTCCTTGCACTTCTGCATAGTTAAACTTGAAAACCTCCTGTACCAAAATCTCATGCATTGAGAGAGGAGGAGAGCACTAAATCTACCACCACCTGGAAGATGACAGTATTTCCTGGGTTCCAACAATGAGTAGTTTACCTGTGCCTGAGCATGCAACCCTGACAATAGTGTGTTTCATCAAAACATTCACATGGATTGCATTCAATAAAACTCTCTCAAATAAGGCAAATTGTGTCCGAAACTGCACTTTACACTTTGGATAGGCAACTGACCCATTGTATCTTTCAGCAAATACTACAAGTGGCTATAAAAATATAATGTGCACTGAAGTCTGACTGTCATTGGTTTTTGTACATTAAAAAGTGGTGACAGTTTTTTCTGCTCTTGTCTGCTGTTTTTTTCTAATGAATGATGGTGGTAGAAGAAATTCTCTTCTCCTGCGGCTGTCTTGTGAAGCAGTGACAGACTTCTGTGCAAAAAAAAAAAAAAAAAAAAAAAGGATTTTATGCTGAGGTACATCTGTCACTACTTTGTGTGTCTATGCATTTTCAAAGTTCAACTGAGTCACTCCATTAACTGCCTGTAAATAGTAAATAGTAAATAGAAGAAAAAAAGGAAAATGGTACCCTTATAATCACACTTTTCATATTATCTAGCACTCTGAATGCTTTTTCAAAGGAACAGAGTTATTGTTTAAGGCTGAGGCCACATGAAGCCTTGGCTCCATTGCTCTCATCAAGTGGACCCACTCCCATCCACAGCTCTGTTTATATGCATGGAAAAGTACAGCTTCAGCTTAAGTGCAGGCACACGTAAAGAAGTGGATTGGAGATTGGCCCAAAAATGCCTGCCAGCCAGATCTCAGATCTGTTTCATTTCATGTACCTGCACTCAAGCAGACTAATGTAGCTAGGGTAGCTAGGAGAGCTTCTCTGGTTCTCTCAACAGGCACTCCCCAGTGATTCTACTCACCTCCTACACTGGTTTGGCATTCCACTTTGTAAAGGACCAGTAGCATGAAAATATGATACTTATATCACCCCAAAACTGCTATAATAAGAGGTAAAACATATTTGGATTTTTTGAAAGCTTAAGGCATATAATATCATATACAGTACATTACCCTTCATTGTTAGAAAAGCTTATTTCCACTGTGCTACATAATAGCAATGGTGCCTAACAGGGCTCATTTATGTAGGGGCCAATGTATTTTTCTGGCATCGAGTTGTGCCTAAAACCACTTTCATTAAAGGTACTCCTTCCTGCTTTCTGTTCCGAATTGAGTGCTGCTGCACTGACCACCACCTCCAGCACCACCTTTACTACCTCCACCACCACCTTCACTAATTCCAACACAGGATGGATACAGACCAAAACTGCTACTACACAGCTTATGCTAGCAGCCATGGTTCATCACACTGTCTGAGTTATGGTTAGTAGCATTTTAATACAGTGCTGCAAATTTTTTAAATGTAAAAAAAGATTATTTTCCAAAAAATATGCTTTTTGACAGAAATACAATTGATAAAAGTAAAACCACAAATAAGCTTCATAGTCTTGCCTACTATTACATTAGTTCCTTCTGATTTGTGCTTATTCTGTGGTATGTATTAGAACAAACAAAATTATCCCTCAAAACCTCCATTTCATTTTGCCTATCTCATCATCTCAGGATATACAACTAGAAGGGCAATGGCAGAACCTTATTATAGAAGCAACAATAATTCATTTGAAAAGGTATTGTGTTTTGTTATCTCAAATGAAACAAAAAAGGTTATATACTTTAGTGTTTACCATGAGCTGACAAAACCATACCTCATTTATCTGTAAATCATTTATGGGAGCAGCAAAGGCAACAAATCAAAACCAAGAAAACAATTATTTAGTGATGCTTTATACATGAAAAAATCCTAACTGTATTCTCAGTTTTTTAATCATTTCTTTTTTTTTTTGCTACACATTATTCAGTTATAGTACCTGCTATAGTATTGGCCAGCTTTACAATAGGTTGTAAATTATACATAACTGATTTTATGACTAAAAATGCAATTTAAATATTCAAATAAGATTTTTTTTACACATACAGCAACACAAAGGGGTGGTTCATCGTAAATTAAAAAATAAGTACAGTCATGGGACCTTTTATCGAGAATGCTCAGGACCTGGGGTTTCTAGAAAATCAATAGGCTGTTTTTTGAATCCAATAAGGATCAATTGTATCTTTATAATATCTTTTAACTGGGATCAAGTACAAGCTACTGTTTTAGTATTACAGAGAAAATGGAAATTATTTTTACAAATACAGGTAACTATGGATAAAATGGAGACTATGGGAGAAAGCCTTTCCGTAATTTAGATATTTCTGGATAACGTGTTTATGCATAACAGATCCCATAACTGTTTGTTATAGAATGTCCCAGCCCTAGCTGTTTCCCTTTTTGTCTTCATTATTTATAGTTTTTTAATTATTTGCCTTCCTCTGCTATATTTTGTCTGCTTTCTAAATGACTTTACACACACCCAGTCAAAAAACCTACAATTTTATTACAATTGTTTATTTTTATTTCTTATCTTTCTATTCAGTCCCTCTTCAATTCATATAACAGCCTCTTATTCAACCCAGTGCCTGTTTCCTAAGGGCTATTCCACACGGGGAGATAGCGACGCGTTTGTGGTCGCGGCGACAAAGCGCCGCGACAGTCGCCGCGACCGGCGCAGGCGACAGTTTTGTATGGGCGCCTATGTAAAAACGCCTGTGCTAACCACACGAGGCGATGCGCTTTTCAACAGTCGCCTGAAAATGCCTCGCCATTTTAGTTAGCAAAGTAAGGGGTCGAAGTTTTTTTTTAAAGAGACAGTACTTCGCCTATCAAATGGTCGAATAGTCTAACGATTTTTACTTTGATTCATTCGATTCGAAGTCGAAGGTCGAAGTAGCCAATTCGATGGTCGAAGTAGCCAAAAAAAAGTTCGAAATTCGAAGTAGCCAAATAAAACCGTTCGAAATTCGAAGTATTTTTTATTCTATTCATTCACTCAAGCTAAGTAAATCTGCCCCTTGAAGTTTCTTCACCGTATGGCCATACCAGGTGTGTGAAAATATGTGGTTAATTGAATATTCTTGAATGCCAAGTATTATGTAGTACTAAGTATGATGTAGTTCAGCTTACCCAGCTCTTCTAGTATCTGGGATTCCTGGATGCTCCTGAGATGGTCTCTTAGCAGCATCCATAAATTCCAGGCTCTGGCTTCTAATTCTGAAGCTGTTCTGTCCGTTGCAGTCAGTGGAGTACCCACTTCTGTCACTTTTCAACCCATGCCCTTTAGAGGGGAGACATATAGATGTCCTCTGCCCACCTGCCGCCTAATTTGCACATCATTCGCTCTAATCATAACACTGCTATACTGACAAATAGCTTTAGCAGCATAATGAGAAAGCATGGTATATCTGTCCATCCTTTTTCTTGAGGAAATACAATATCTAAACAATAGTATCTTAAAACAAAATATGTATCACTTAATAACATTTACTAGTTAAAAAGTAAAAGAAATTAAATATGATAATTTTTATACATAAAGCAGGAGTAGGTCTACTCTAGTTACTAATTAGTTATGAGCGAATTGTTTTGGCATATTTCTCCTTGAAAAAGATGACCAAAGACTCAATGGGTCAAAAAAAATTGTTGTGTGTAAAATACATTTGTCGCCTATAGACATGCATTTGGTGAATTTTACATCATTTTGCAAATTTTCTGCAAAGCAAATGGGTCAGATTGACCCCCATCACTAGTTACTATAATATAAAGGATGAGTAGAAATTAGTTCAGGTATAAAATAGTTCATAAATAGTGATGGGTGAATTTATTAACCAGTCGTAAATTTGCGGTGAATTTCCACGTTTCACCTCTGGCGAATACATTTGCGAAATTGACTAATGTGCTTTAAATGTTGCCAGAGTCGGAACTGTCAAACTGTTTGTCTCAGGAATTCAAACAACTTAATTTAACAATACCTTCTATTGAAACTTTCAAAAAATGAAATGGCGACGCAATCTATTGTTTTGATCATACAGTCCTTTGAGGGAGGAAATGTATCAGTCAAAAATAATGCAGTCAGGGATGGAAATTTTGACAGCAGCAAAAGTTATATACATAGTTACATAGTTAAATTGGGTTGAAAAAAGACAAAGTCCATCAAGTTCAACCCCTCCAAATGAAAACCCAGCATCCATACACACACCCCTCCATACTTTTAATTAAATTCTATATACCTATACTAACTATAGAGCTTAGTATCACAATAGCCTTTGATATTCTGTCTGTCCAAAAAATCATCCAAGCCATTCTTAAAGGCATTAACTGAATCAGCCATCACAACATCACCCGGCAGTGCATTCCACAACCTCACTGTCCTGACTGTGAAGAACCCATACGTTGCTTCAAATGAAAGTTCCTTTCTTCTAGTCTAAAGAGGTGGCCTCTGGTATGGTGATCCACTTTATGGGTAAAAAAGGTCCCCTGCTATTTGTCTATAATGTCCTCTAATGTACTTGTAAAGTGTAATCATGTCCCCTCGCAAGCGCCTTTTTTCCAGAGAAAACAACCCCAACCTTGACAGTCTACCCTCATAATTTAAGTCTTCCATCCCTCTAACCAATTTAGTTGCATGTCGCTGCACTTACTCCAGCTCATTTATATCCCTCTTAAGGACTGGAGTCCAAAACTGCACTGCATACTCCAGATGAGGCCTTACCAGGGACCTATAAAGAGGCATAATTATGTTTTCATCTCTTGAGTTAATGCCCTTTTTTATGCAAGACAGAACATTATTTGCTTTAGTAGCCACAGAATGACACTGCCCAGAATTAGACAACATTTTATCTACAAAGACCCCTAGATCCTTCTCATTTAAGGAAACTCCCAACACACTGCCATTTAGTGTATAACTTGCATTTATAGTATTTTTGCCAAAGTGCATAACCTTGCATTTATCAAAATTGAACCTCATTTTCCAGTTTGCTGCCCAGTTTTCCAATTTAGACAAATCACTCTGCAAAGTGGCAGCATCCTGCATGGAACCTATAGTTCTGCACAATTTAGTATCATCTGCAAAAATAGAAACAGTACTTTCAATGCCCACCTCCAGGTCATTAATAAACAAGTTGAAAAGCAAGGGACCTAGTACAGAGCCCTGCGGTACTCCACTAACAACACTGGTCCAATTAGAAAATGTTCCATTTACCACCACTCTTTGTAGTCTATCTTTTAGCCAGTTCTCTATCCAGGTACAAATACTATGTTCCAGGCCAACATTCTTTAATTTAACCAGTAACCTTTTGTGTGGCACTGTATCAAATCAGCGCCGGATTTAACTTCTGCATGCCCCTAGGCCGCGCGGTCCGACCAGGCGGCCACGCGGTCCTAGCGCCTGTCTTCCCAGCGCGCCGGCGAAAAAATGCCGGCGCAGCTGTTGCAGTTGAACGGCGGCTGGGCGGCATGCTGCCCCTATTTCTTTGCCGCCCTAGGCCCGGGCCTATGCGGCCTTGCCGCAAATCCGGGCCTGTATCAAATGCTTTAGCAAAGTCTAAGTAAATCACATCCACTGCCATCCCAGAATCGAGGTCTCTACTTACCTTCTCATAAAAAGAAATTAAGTTAGTCTGGCAAGATATATTACGCATAAAACCATGCTGGCACAAACTCATAGTATTATGATTTGCTATGAAGTCCAGTATCTTATCCTTTATTAACCCTTCGAAAAGCTTTCCTATCACTGACGTCAGACTAACTGGCCTATAGTTTTGAGACATCTGTGTCAAAATTTCCTTTTCGCTAAGTTTTTTGCCCGTTTTCAATTTCGAATTGCAAGGCAAAGTGAAACGGGACAAATTCCCCCATAACTATTCATAAATATTGCAGTGGTGCACAAATAGTTCCGTTGGGCAACGCTCGTTGGTGATGCAGTGGTAACAGTAGCAGTCTCATGGCTGCTTAGGTATGATTTAGATAAAATAACTGTTGTTCTCACACATTCTTGAGGGTATATTTATCAAAGAGTGACGTTAGAGATCGCCACAGTCCATCTTCATGCATTTGTAACCATGTTCTCAGCAACAGGATGTCCTCACCAAAATCTGGATTTTTCGTTTGTTAGGAGGTGTAGAGCACAACAGTGCCCAGATTTGGCAACCCTTAGTTTAGGTTATCAATACAGACCTGCAGACCTTTGTTTAATAATAATTTGAATAAGCTATATATCAGAATTACAAACACACATGCTATTTTACCTCTATAAACATCTCCCATATAATTAATAAGGTGTGTCCTGCATTTCGAATAAATAATGTTACAGTTTTTAGAAATAAAAGCAAGAAACAAATTGCGAGTAGTATATTGCAGATTATTCCTTCACAGCATGTTCTTTATTAGGGACATTTGTACATTTTATAGATTTATATTTTTACCTTAACCTATTTCAATCAGTCAACTCACCACCACTGTATAAGTACAATATATAGCAGTTACTTTATGTGCTGCTTTTTTGCCATCAAAAAGTTAGTTTGCTGCACAGATCGCTATTTTGACAGTAACCCTCTTTACATTTATATAGACATACCATTTTGAAGCTATTGTTTTTATTTGTTTCAGCAATGGTATTTGCCCTTAAACTTTAACATCTGAATTGCTATATTTTCCTATTTCCTATGTTTGTGTTTGTTTTTACTTAAAGGGATTCTGTCAAGATTTTTATGATGTAGTTTGTATTTCTAAATTACACTGTTTAGACTGCAACTAATTCATTCTACAATATAAAATTTCATTCCTGAACCAGCAAGTGTTGTAATATTGGTGTGTAGGCAGCCGTCTCATATCATTTTGCTTGGTAATGTGCTTTCAGAAAAAGCCAGCACTTTAGGATGTAGTTGCTTTCTGGCAAGCTGTTGTTTCTCCTACTCAATGTAAAGTCGCTGAGACTTATGAAAGAGTTAAGTTAGAGATTGTCTGCTAGAATATATTTATCAAAGGATGAACTTTCACCCATTGATAAATACTCTTTTAAAAATTTAGAAATGATTGGAGAGTGGCAGAATTTTACTCTTGAGGATTGTGGTGATCTTTAACTTCACTCTTTGATAAATATACCACTTTGACTTCAAAGTATTTGGGGAGAGAAAAAATTGTCGCTCGCATAAAAAAATTTTCATGCATAAAAAAATTTTTGGACACTCATTGACTTTAATGCATTTCACAAATTTTTCGCCATTTCGAAAAAAAATTCAGCGAAGCAAATTGGGACGATTTACACATCACTAAAAAAATCTCCTAGCAGTATACTACCAGATTTCAAAAGCACTGCTCCAGAAGTCTGCACAACTTCAGATTTCAATGCCAAAAGTTCCACTAACAGTATCTTTACATTAGCAAACCATAACATTTTGCAAAGAACAGATTCTAATAAATCTGACAAAAGTATAGGTCTTTCTATTTCAAACTACCCAGTTGCAATGCTTTTCTAAAGCTACTGTATTTTATAAAATTTTCTGAAATTTTTGAAAAATAAGATCAGAGCTTCCAGTTTACATATAGCCATATATTTTCAGAAAGTGTACATTCTCCCAAATACAAAATAGATAAATATGTCTTTATACTCCAAAGTCCACAAAGCTTTCCTACAGTTGACTATTTTGATGAAATTTCTGAAAATTACCTCAAAACTTCCACTTTACAGCAACCTATCTCCCATATAACATTAGTTACAAATATATAGCAGCCTATGTAATGTGGCCTGTTAATGTTTAAGGGAAAATTAAGCCACCCCATATGATCTATCATTTCTGACATTTTAGCTAATGCAAAAACAACAGCATTTTATGTGGGTTAAAGCTACAAAAAAAAGTTAATCCCATAAGGTCATATATTTTTGAAAAGTACACATTCCTCCAAATCAAAAAAACCCTTGTAATCTATCATTTCTGTCATTTCAGATACTGCAGAATCAACATATTTTTTAAATTTATGTGGGGATAGAACTACAAAAAAGTAAGCTCAACCCAGGAAGTACACATTCTCACAAATCCAAAATAGAAAAATAAAGCTATATTTTTTCCAAAATACCAAGCTGCAATGATATTCTAAAATTTGCAATTTTGATGATGTTTCTGAATATCTCCACAAAGCATCCACTTTGCAGCATCCTATCTCCCACATATCATTATTTCCAAATATTCTTTATTATTTTCCAAAAAGAAAAGTAAAGCAGGTTAGGTATACAGCATATTGTCATTCAACAGATATCTTCCACTATAAGTCACCAAGTATACCATGTAGAATGGGAGAAGGGGATTGTTAGGGAGGACGATGACAGGGGAAGAAAGAAAAAAAAGAGGGAGAAATAGGCACATCCCGTAATAAACCCAAGATCTCATTGCTCAGAAAAAAAAGTACAAAGAATTACACAATGCAATCTGATCAGGTTGCTGTGACCGCTGACCCATGAGTAGATAAGGTTTGCCGACACAGGTCAAGTAATTGCGTGCGTCTCCAGATTCTCCAAATAGCAGTGTTTTGGGTTGCCCGCTTAATATCACAGTCCATTAGTTCCTCCATTGACATGCTGTATTGAGCATCTTTAAGGACTTGATGTATCGTTGGCGCTAAACTCGCCTTCCATATTCTAGCTATGGAAGCCCTCACCGCAAACATCATGTGATGTAGTACAAATTCTTCCCCACGTTCAAGATCTGTTGGGAAAATATGTAGAAGAGTTATAGCAGGTGTGAGCATTACTGAAATATTCATCTTGGTCGTAAGGAGTCTCTCCACATCTTGCCATAACGGCTGAATTTTGGGGCAGTCCCAGAAGGTATGCAGTAAAGTACCAACGGCACCACATTGTCTCCAACACAGAGCGGAGGTGGTAGGATTAATATGAGCTAACTGGTGCGGTGTCAGATACCAGTTAAACAGGAGCTTTGTATACTGTTCCAAATGATTCCCACATCTGGTGGCCCTTTTAATGCGCTGAAGAACTCTTTCCCAGTCAGCCATCTCCAACTGCAAATGAAGTTTAGATTCCCATCCTATCATTTGCTTACTTTTCGTCTCTGAATATGTCGAAAGCAACAATTTATATAAGGAGGATATCATGCCTCTTAACGGCTTATCTTGGAGGCAGACAGTTTCCAACCAGGTTTTCTTGTCTAAAGGGAAGATTGCTTGCGTAGAGAGATAGTGGCGTACTTGCAGGTATTTGTAGTGGTCAGCATTGGGTAACCCATATTGCAGCACTAGATTGGGAAATGATTGTATATGACCCCCACTTATAATCAAAGCTATATTACGGATGCCCTGATGTTTCCAGGTTCGCAGGGATAAATCCGGTATAGCTTTCTCTAAGCTGGATATAGGCTGTAATTTTGAGGTAGTAAAAGCAAACATCTTATGTTTCCTGACATGTCTCCAAATCAGGAGTAGATCTTTGATGGTCTGTAAGGTAAAATTACACGTGAGTGGATTGATTGCTTTTGGAGACCAGATAAGCTCCTCAATATTTAGCGGGTAGACAGCCTGTTTTTCGATGGCCACCCAATGTTTGTCGGGTTCGGTTATGGACCAGTAGAGGATTGTCTCCAGTATTATTGCCTTGTGGTATTCCCTGAGATTTGGCAAACCCAATTCTCCTGAGACCCTTGGCCGGAATAAAGTGTCCTTAGCAACCCGCCATCTTTTGCCATTCCAGATAAAGTCCAGCATTAGTCTTTGAGTTGACATAAAAAAAATATCAGGAGGCAATATATGTAACGTTCTGAGCATGTACAAAATTTTTGGTAACATCAGCATTTTAACCACAGCGACACGTCCCAACCATGAAACATAAGTCAGTTTATACTGCAAAATCTCCCTGTTTAAGACTGTTGCCAGAGTACAATGGTTGTGTTTATAGAAAGCATGTATAGTTTTGGTGAGCCTAACACCTAAGTAGTTAAGATAATCAGATCTCCAATAGTGATGGGCGAATTTATTCGCCAGGCGCGAATTCGCGGCGAATTTGCGCGATTCGCTGCCAGCGAATAAATTCGTGAAACTCCCGTGAAAATTCGCGTCAAAAATTCGCCGGCGTCAAAAAATGTTTTTTTCGAAAAAATGGACGCCGGCGTCAAAAACGGGCGCCGGCGTCGAAAAAACGTGCGCCGGCGTCAAAAACGGGCGCCGGCGTCAAAAACGAGACGCCGGCACCATTTCGCGAATTTTTCGGCGAAGCGAAACGGCGCAAATTCGCCCATCACTAATCTCCAATCAAAAGCATAACATTGGTGTAATTCTGTTACCACCAGCGAGCTGAGACCTATTGGCATTGCCTGTGTTTTTTCCGCATTTATCCTATAATATATGAGATGGCACCAAAATCATTTATGATTTGCAAAAGATATGGGATTGCACTTTGAGGGTTAGTGATCATAATAATTACATCATCGGCATAAAGGCCTATCTTATATTCCGTCTCTGCCACAGTAATCCCCTCTATCATTTTGGCCTGTCTTATTTTTTGGGCTACAATTTCCATTGTCAAGTCAACTATAATTGGAGATAAGGGACAACCCTGCCTCGTGCCATTCGTTAGGGCAAATTGACGTGATAAAAAACCAGCTGCATTTACCTGAGCCCTAGGGTTGGAGTATAAAGCCAAGGTAGCGTTTATAAACAGTGGTCCCAGTTCAAAGAACGGTCAAAGGCCTTTTCTGCGTCTAGGGCCAATAATAACATTGGAGTTCAATCATGTTCAGCAATTTGAATTAGGTCTATCATTCGTCTCGTTGCATCTGATGCTTGGCGTTGTCTAATAAAGCCAACTTGATCCGGGTTCACTAGAAATGGCATGATTCGTTGAAGTCGGGCGGCTAATAATTTGGCATATATCTTTACGTCTGAATTGAGGAGCGCTATTGGACGATAATTTGTTTCCAAATCAGGGGTTTTGCCAGGTTTTTGGATAGTGGAAATAGTAGCTGTTAACATTTCAGCCGGAAATTACTTTTGTCTTTGCGCCTCTTGAAAAACCAGGAGAAGATGAGGAGCCAAGACATCTGTAAATTCCCTATAATAAACATTGGAAAATCCATCTGGGCCTGGTGCTTTATGGAGAGGCAGGGCCTTAATAGCGTCCTGAATTTCAAGTAAGGAAAATGGGGCATTCAATCTGTCCTGTTGTTCCAACGTCAATTTGGGGAGAGCTAAACTATCAAGAAAGGTATGAATAGCCGCTGTGGTAGGTTGGGATAAGGTGGTGTCATCTTTAAGATTATATAACTTAGTGTAATAATCAGCAAATGCATCTGCTATATCTTTTGGATTATAGAGGGTACTACCTCTGTGTGTGAGTTTAACTACTGAGTTCCTTGCTCTTTGGTGTTTGACCTGTCTGGCCAGATAGTTGGAGGCTCTATTCCCCTTATAATAATGTTCTAATTTAAGTGACCGATTTTAGCCATATCTATTTCTTGCAATTGGTCTCGAATTTCTTGAATTTGAGTTGCCCTATGGCCGGTGGGATTTTTTTTTATTAAGAGATGTTAAACTGGTCAATTGACCCCATAAGTTTCTTTTCTTTTGGGCCTTTTGCTTTTTGATATGACTGTTGTGCTGTATCAGTAGTCCCCGAACTGTGGCTTTATGAGCACACTATATAGTAGCCTGTGACAAATTAGGAGTGTTGTTGTCTACAAAAAAGTTGCATATCGCTGTTTTAATAGTTCTATGAAAGTCTGGGTCAGCAAGTAAAAGTGATTTTAATTTCCAGCCTTGAGTACGTGGTGTAGAAGCAACATTGTCAATGTGCATAGTTACAGGGCCGTGATCCGACCAAGCTATCGGGCCAATAGTGAGACTGAGGGCACTTTGCAATAATGTAGCATCTGTCAGGTAGAGATCTATCCTAGAATATTCTTTATAAGTGGGGGAATAGTATGTATAATCCCGTGCCGTTGGGTAAAGGGTTCTCCATATATTGTATAAACCTTCAGTATGAAACAATTTCCGAAACTTTGCTGCATTAGCCAATTTCCTTTTATAGTATCCACTAGCGGCTTGGGAGGAATATGCCTGATTCGTGGTATCTATGGTTGGGTCAGGGGGAAGATTAAAATCACCTCCAACTATCAAGAAACCTTGCTTCATCTGATTCATTTTAACTTTATGTAAAAATGGATTTTGACCTGTATTGGGAACATATACATTCACCAAAGTATATTTGACATTCTTAATGCAACTCACTACAATGAGAGCCCTCCCAGCTGGATCAACCCACTCGTCAGTTATCTCTAAACCTAAATCGTGTTTGGCTAAAATGGCTACCCCAGCAACTTTAGTTGAAGCAGATGCCACTCGTATAGTCGGATATTTTGTGTTATGTAACAACACAGGATCACAATTTTTGAAGTGAGTTTCTTGTAACCAGATTAAATCCGGTTTCTGTATTCTAGCTTCATTCCAATCTTTTGTAAGGGGTATTAAGGCCTTGCACATTAAGTGACATACATTTCAGCGCCATGGTGGTCTGTAGATAACTGTTATGGGGAGACCCAGCTGGCCACCAGAAACTAACCGTCGCCTAGAACCTGCAAACAAGTCATGAGCAGAGATTGTACATATACATGTAAATTGTGTGGAAGTGCCGATAGAAGTGTTAGTAGAAAGAAGAGAAAGAAAAAATAACATATAAATCAAAAACAACTGGGTAGCATAGCAATCTGGAATCCACATAGCTTCCGGTGCTAGCCAGCAATAGAAGTATATTCCTATGAGGGGGTAGGTAGTAGCATCTGCAGCATAAAGGCATTGCAACAAAAAAAAAACAATAAGTCCAAAAAAAAAAAAACAATCCAGTACAGTCGGCTGTAAAAAGAACAAAAAACACCAACAATAAAAAAAAACCAAAAAAAACCACAGTTGGTTCTTTAGGTATATGAACTGGAACAAAAATAAAAGCTGTCGCTGGAATCCGTCAGTACAAATTCACTAACATAAGGTAAGGTGCGTTCTCCTATGGAGCGTAGTTCCGACTTCAGCTCTTTCACAGCTCCCGCCAGATCTGCTCGCAAATACGCCCGGAATTCCGCCAGCATGTCTTTAATGGCAGGTAACGGGGAGTCTTCTACGTCTTTTCTGCGAGCATGTAGGACTCTATCCGGACTGAACGGCTCTGACGCATTTCTCAGGGCCTGTGGACTGGCAGCTCTGCCATCTTGGCTGTCGTCCATGCGGTGAGCCGAATCCGGAGTTTTCTTTCCATAGAATTCAGTGAGCTTCAATGGTTGCTTCTTGCCCCTCTTCACCATGTTGCCAGAGTGTTACAGAAACACTCAGCTCTTTTTAAGTTCAATAATCGGGCAAATCTCTGAAAAATATCGCCTTTACATGCAGGAGCTCTTACAGCGCGCTGCTACTCCATCAAGGACCAAGTCCCGCCCCCCCACATATTATATGTATATTTATCACCATAAATATGAGTGCCAGGGGACCACTGAACAGTTGATGCCTGATGTGCATATGTTTACCTAAGTATATGGTCTGTAAGGGACGTAAGACTAACAGGTCTATAGTTTTCAGGCTTAGATCGGGATCCCCCCCTTTTTTTTTTTTTACAGTGACACCATATTAGCAATTCAGCAATCTTTCAGCACATGGCCAGACCTCAATGAATCCTGAAAAATGAAGTAGAGAACTTTGTCAATAAAAGTGCTAAGGTGTTTTTATAGCCTGTGATGTACACCATCCAGTTCTAGACCTTTGTCTACCTATACATGTTCAAGCATTTTTTGAATTCCATCATGAATGACCCATGTATCCGTAGTTATATTACTGGAACTAGGGGGCATGTTTACTAACATTGGAGATAAATATCTGGAGAGATTTCTGGAGATGTTGCCCATGGCAACCAATCAGCAATTAGATTTAAACAGCCACAGCCAAGTTAGAAAACAAAAGCAAAGATCTGATTGTAACAAACAAGGGAAAGTTGTGCTCACCACTAGTTTTTAAAATCATTAGGCGGGGGTGCAATGAGGGTGTGACCACAAAATACATATAAACAAATACAAGAGTCCTCTGCACTCAACCCATTATCAATATATTTAAGACAGAGACATTCTGTGCATACTGCTACTGAAAAATGCCTTACCCTTTAAACAAAACAGGGATTGTTTGTCCATATATTGCAATATATTTAAGCTGGCCAACTACGTCAAAGTCATCCCATATCTGGCCAGTCCTATGCTCAATTTTCATCTGATTCATTAAGAATTCTATGGTTTAATTATACATTTTATAAAAGGGACGAATACGTTTTACCTGCAACTTACTAGCTGCTTTCGAAAGTAAAACTCCCAACCTTGGCTGCCCTTTTATTAGACACCAGTGGGATCACCTGACTATAGTTGGAGAGGGCGGGAGCTACAACATGGAGCTGGTCACTGCTCCTGTATAACTATAACAAACAAGGGAAAGTTGTGCTCACCACTAGTTTTTAAAATCATTAAAATCATTGATAATGGGTTGAGTGCAGAGGACTCTTGTATTTGTTTATATGTATTTTGTGGTCACACCCTCATTGCACCCCCGCCTAATGATTTTAAAAACTAGTGGTGAGCACAACTTTCCCTTGTTTGTTATAGTTATACAGGAGCAGTGACCAGCTCCATGTTGTAGCTCCCACCCTCTCCAACTATAGTCAGGTGATCCCACTGGTGTCTAATAAAAGGGCAGCCAAGGTTGGGAGTTTTACTTTCGAAAGCAGCTAGTAAGTTGCAGGTAAAACGTATTCGTCCCTTTTATAAAATGTATAATTAAACCATAGAATTCTTAATGAATCAGATGAAAATTGAGCATAGGACTGGCCAGATATGGGATGACTTTGACGTAGTTGGCCAGCTTAAATATATTGCAATATATGGACAAACAATCCCTGTTTTGTTTAAAGGGTAAGGCATTTTTCAGTAGCAGTATGCACAGAATGTCTCTGTCTTAAATATATTGATAATGGGTTGAGTGCAGAGGACTCTTGTATTTGTGCAAAGATCTGATTGGTTGCTATGGGCAACATCTCCAGAAATCTCTCCAGATATTTATCTCCAATGTTAGTAAACATGCCCCTAGGTCTATTAAAAAATAAGCCTTCATTATCTGGTTCCTCAGTCATATAAACAGACAAACAATAACAGTTCATTATTTCTGCTTTGTCCATATTCTCATCAACCAACTGACCTCACCCTGATAATAAGGGTACCTTATTATATTTTTTTTGCTATTTATAAATTCAAAAAATAATTTTGGTTAATTAATAATAATAAGTTTGCTCAACTGCAATAACCTTTTCCCATCTCTTTTTTTTTAGCTTGCCTTCCTTATATCTAATACAAGCTAACTTAAATGCTTTAAAAGCATGTTTTTGCTTACTAACCTTGACACCAACACTTCTATCGAACCACAAAGGCTATTATTTGCAATGTCTTTCCTTTGCTTACAAGAGCAATATATTGACATGTACTGTATATATGTATTAAGAAGTATTTTAAAGACATTCCATTTTTCTTCTGTGTTGTTAAATCCTGTTAAAAACTTTTCCAGTTAATGTATTGCAGATATACCCCTTTACTGGCAATGATTTATTGCTTATAGCTTTGTCTCTATAACAATCGCAAAGAAACACAGAAGAGTCATCTCCTCTGGTTAGAACTCAGCCAAGTACCTACATCTAAAAGAAAAAGGAAACACGTTTGAAGACTGCCAAGTCCAGATTCTAGACCAGGAGAGCAAGTGGTTCAAAAGAGGTGTTAAAGAAACCATATAGGTAAAAACTGAAGAAAAAAAAAACTGAGGAGAGGCGGGGGTTGGGTGCGACATCTGTTGTCTGCCACATACAATTCTGTTTTGTCACCTCTCCCTGGAAAGTAAACCCTATAAACCTCAACACATCAAAGCTCCAATCTTGCTAATAAAATTAACACTTAACTTAATGACATCATGGTGAATTATGATAAACAGATTATGTTGATTGGAGCAACATTCCAGAGGATATATATTCTTGAAGGAAGATTTACAAATTACTCTGAATTAAGAAAGCAAGATGGATGACTGGTGAAATATCTTCAATGAAAAAACACAGCAAGTCCAGTTGATTTGACTAATTTCTATAGAAATCTCAAAGTAGTAGTGATGGACAAATTGATTTGCGGCGAATTTGTGCGATTCACCACCGGCCAATAAATTTGCAAAGCGCCGTGAAAATTCACTGGCAAAAATTCGCCGGCGTCAAAAAAATGGACGTCCGTTTTCTTGGCGAAAATGCGTCGGCAAACGAGACGCTGGTGCCGATTCGGCGAATCAAAACTGTGCAAATTCGCCCATCACTACAAAGGAGGCCATGTGATGATCACTATTTCCTAAATGCTCACCCACACAAATGTTAGAGATTAGTTTGGCATTATTAGTTATTACCAGGTCTAAATGAGATCCTTGTCTTGTAGGTTCTTGAACTTCCTGAAGTAAATTTAGTAATTTAGCATATTTACAAACCTGCTAGCTTTTTTTGGACTTGACAAACTCATTGCTCCAGTAAATGTCTGGATAATTAAAGTTGTCCATGATAACAACTTGACCTAGTTGTGACAACGCTTCCATTTGTAATAATAGCTGGGCTTCATTCTCACTCATACAGGGTGGTTTGTAGCCAGGGCCGGAACTAGGGGTAGGCAGAAGAGGCACCTGCCTAGGGCGCAACGAAAGAGGGGCGCTGGGCAGGTACCTGACTTTTGCCTACCTCTAGTTATGTTTGCTGCTCTCCCCGCCTTCCACCCCTCCGCCATTCCTCCCTGCCTCCCTCGCCTCAAGTGCTTTACCCCGTCTCCCCTCAGTCACTTTCCCCGCCTCTTCCCTCCGGAGATCTTCTTCGATTCTGCGCATGCAGGTTCGCGCATGCGCAGATTCGCACAGGCGCCGCTACTGCCCGGCTTGCCTAGGGCGCCTGGACAGCGTGGCCCGCCTCTGTTTGTAGCATAAACCAATGATAGTTTTCTTTGTAACATTTTGCCCAGCTAAAATCTCTACTCACATCCTCCCTAGTGCTATCTCTGGTAATTTCTTTAGTGCATGGCTTTAATTCTGACAAACTCTTGTACTCTCTTTAATCTCTCTGTCCCTCCTAGAAAGGGTGTAGCCATATAAATGCACAGCCCTGTCACAGGTTTCATCCCACCAGGACTAACTGATACCAATAGGGGCATGTTTACTAACATTGGAGATAAATACTGTATCTGGAGAGATTTCTGGAGATGTTGCCCATAGCAGCCAATCAGATCTTTGCTTTTGTTTTCTAACTTGGCTGTGGCTGTTTAAATCTAATTGCTGATTGGTTGCCATGGGCAACATCTCCAGAAATCTCTCCAGATATTTATCTCCAATGTTAGTAAACATGCCCCTATATCATAATTTTCACAACATGCAATAAACTCTCCTCCCCATGACCCCATACAAATTAAATTGCCCAGTCTACCCTATTTCCACATAGAGGGAACGAGACCTGTATAGGGGAGAGTGGGACTTAGGCAAGGGACCCCTTCCCCCAGGGCTTTAGGTATGTGCATGCAGCTGGGGCTGTTTGCCACCCCAGCCCCCCTTTTCCCTCCCCCTGGACACATACAAAGGGAACAAAGGGAGAGATACCTAGCGGCGGGAAAAAAGGGGGCGGGTTGGGGGAGGTAAAAGGGGGCTGGTGCAGAGAAGGGACAGACGTTTAAGGACGAAACCAAGCCAGGAGCAGCAGACTAACTTTTGTTTTTTGTTTCAAGCAGATCGCTAAGAGCTGTGCGGCAAGAAACTCACCAGGAAATCTGCAGCTTGAAGAGATCCGGTCAGCGCTGAGATGGAGGCGAATGCGGCCCAAGTGATGGAAATCGGAGCGACGAAGAGGAAAGCCCTGATGCCCAGGAGGTTCCGGGAAGAGACAGAAGGCGCGGCAGAGGACATCGCTAGGCCCAAGAAGGGGGTAAGTTTTTCCCTGCAGGTCAGGAGTCGGTCGGCGAGCGGTGGATGCGGCAGAAGAGGTGGTGTCGTCAGCGAAGAGGAGGAAGCATCGCGAGAACGAGAACCGGATCAAGATGACGTCACTTCCGGATCGACGAACAGCGCTGGACCGGCGGTGAAGAAAAGGAAGAAGTTTGGAGGCTCACAGAGGATCGGGGAGCAGCACAGCAAGGAGTATCCAAGGAAGAGGTTTGGAGGTTCAAGGGGGAGGCGGGTGGGGGGCTCGGAGGGGGTCCCCACTGCCACCAATGTTTTTCCTCCTGCCACCAATGTTTTCCCCACGGCCACCAATGTTTTTCACACGGCCACCAATGCCCCCCCCCATGCAAACTACGAGGCTCCCACGGCCACCAATGCCCTACACCCCGCCAGCAATAAGGCACCAGCCACCACCATGGGGACGGGGGGCAACGAGGGGCACAGCCAATAGGGCCCCACAGACACCCTTAGGCCCAGGTTTCAGGGGCAGAAACAGCACCAACGACCCCTGTTCCCTCCAGGCTGGCGGAACAAGTTTAGAGGAGCTCCCAGGGGAAGAGGATGGGGGGGGAAGCCGCCCCCAACCCTGAGGAGGAGGGACGCAGAGGATCAGAAAACGGCCAAGCATGGGGTCCCGAACATTTCCAAGCCCCAGCAACCAGGGGAGGGGGGAGTTTCAGATTTAGGGGAAACAACAGACCTGTTTTTGAGCAACGGAACCCCCAGAGGGGATGGGGTCACAGGGGCTGCCAACAGTGGAACGGAAACGGTTTTAATGCCATGTGGGAGGGGGATGGTTGTAATACTGAGTATGGAGGTTATGACAATAATTATGAGTTTTTTCCTGCACATAGGCAATGGTATAACCAGAGGATGCCTGGATGGGCAATGGGACAAGAGTTTCCATATTGGGAGAGTTATCGGGTGCCGAGTCTCCAGTTTAGAAACAGGGAGGAAGAGGAGAGCTGGTTGCAGTGGAGGAGAGAAAGAACGCAAAGACAAGAGGAGGAAGCAGGCCCATCAACAAGGAGGGAAAAAGAAGCCTATCCAACAAATACAAGGATGCAGAAAGAGGATACAAGCACACAGAGACCAGTCGTGGCAACCGCTGCAAGGGAGGCACCTATGGGTGAGTTGAATGTGCAACATGACATACCAATTGATTTGGATTCTGATTCAGAGGATTCAGATAGTGAGTCAGAAGGGGGTAAAATGTTAGCCATAGAAGTATTTGAAAGGCAAAGAGAAAGGTGGGGGTATAGAGAAAAATTCAAAAGAAACCACTCCGGTAATGGTCCTAGCTGGGGCTGGGGATACATATGCATGCGCACTTACAGAGACTGCAGCACATTTACCTAAGAAAGCGAGAAAGTCTATAGAAGAGGGTAAATTTGTGGATATTTACAGTTTAACTAGGGAAGCAGTTCAAGAAAAGGAAGAAGGGGTGAAACAGGAGGAAAAAGGGAGAAGGGGAAAATCGATATTTGATTGGTTGAAAGGGTTTTGGTTTTCTCAAGCGTATACCTAGTTAAAAAGCCGGAGCAGAGTTTGAATATCATAAAATACATTGATACAATAATTGACACATATCTGTTTTACAAGGGTACTTCATGGTATGATTATGATCAGGCTTTCAGGAAAAAGATTGTAAATAGTAAAATGTTATCTTTCGGGCAGAAGGACATAGATTTATGGACAAGATTGGTGTCTAAAGAGAGTAGTACAAGCTATAATGTGAACAAAGGGAGCTATACGGTCAAACCTAGGAACGTGTGTTTCGCATACAACGAGAGGAGATGTAATAGAGGGTATGCATGCAAATTTAGGCATGCATGCTCTGCATGTGGATCTTCTCATGTTGTAAGTGAATGTAACAAGAAAAGGGAGACCCAAGCAAACAGGCAGCCCTTTCGAGGCGCTCAGCAAAAGAGCGGCAACGCCAGTGCAGATGGGCAAGCTAAGTGAGGCATTACTTGGTTACCCAGATAAAGAGGCAGCAATATTCTTAGCAAAGGGTTTTTTGGACGGTTTTAAGATTCCTGTAGCGCAAACACCCCCCCCTAGTAAAATCTATAAAAATTTAAAATCAGCTGGCCAGCATGAGGATGTTTTAAAACAAAAAATTGGAAAAGAAGTAAAAGCAGGTAGGATGGCAGGGCCATTTGAAGTCCTCCCCATAGAGGGCCTGGTGGTATCTCCACTAGGCGTAGTGCCCAAAAAAGAGCAGGGTAAATTCAGGATGATACAGCACCTTTCATATCCAGTAGGGGCATCAGTGAATGATGCACTAGATAAAGAACAGTGCAAGGTGCAGTACCAGTCTTTCGACGAAGCTTTAGAAATAGTAAAGGGACAAGGGGACAGGGCATTGTTAGCAAAGGTGGACATAGAGTCTGCATTTAGGCTTTTACCTTTACACCCAGAGAGTTTTAAGTTGACCAGGTGTTATTTTCAGGGAGCATTTTTTGTGGATTTATGCTTACCTATGGGATGTGCAATTTCATGTTCATATTTTGAGATGTTTAGCACATTTTTGCATTGGCTTATATGCCAAAGGTCGAGCAATGCGGCCATAGCCCACTACCTAGATGATTTTTTAATCATAGGGCCCAAACAAACAGAAATGCCAGGAAACCTTGTTTATATTTTTACAGATGCTAAAAGAGTTAGGTGTCCCAGTAGCGGACGAAAAGACAGTGCAGCCAACTACAAAGTTGACATTTTTGGGAATTGAGATAGATACAAAAGCCAGGAGGTGCAGGTTGCCAAGGGATAAAGTAGAGAAAAGCAAGCAGGCAATACATAATTTAATGGGGACTAAAAAAGTAACGTTGAGAGAAATGCAACAGGCTTTGGGGCTGCTGAACTTCGCATGTAGAGTAATTCCAATGGGTCGGATATTTAAGAGAAGGTTGGAAAAGGCTACGACAGGGGTTAAAAAGCCATTCCACAAAATAAGGATAACTAAGGAGTTAAGAGCAGATTTGGGTGTTTGGGATAGTTTTTTGACAGAATTTAACGGAATAAGGTTATGGTTATCTGAGACAAAGAATAACAGAGAATTGGAATTGTTAACAGATGCGTCGGGTAGCATTGGTTATGGAGCTTACTTTGCAGGAAAGTGGTGCGCTGGAAGGTGGCCGCAAGCATGGCGTGAGTTGGGTTTAACTAAGAATTTGACTTTGCTAGAGTTATTCCCCATAGTAGTAGCATTAGAGCTATGGGCAGGAGATTTTAGGGATAAAGCAATTCGGTTCATATCAGACAATATGGGGGTGGTGTGTGTAGTTAATAACTTATCATCGGACTCAGCCCCAGTAATCAATCTATTGAGACAGTTAGTTTTAATTTGCATGAGGTTTAACATCTCATTCAGAGCGCAGCACATCCCAGGTGTAGAAAACACATTGGCTGACGCATTGTCAAGGGAAAAATGGGATCTTTTCTTTAAATTGGCACCCAACGCAGCAAAAACACCTCATAATTGCCCTGATAATTTATGGCAGTTGGTGAACCTCTCTTAGAAGAGCTGTACGGGAAATCTGTATCCGAGAGAACTCTTGCCGCATACAAAAAGGCATGGAAAAGATGGCAACTATTCTGCGAAAGTGGTAAGAGGGAGGGCAGCACTAAGGATTTGTTGTCATTTTTGGCGTTAATGTATAGGGAGGGAAAATCAAAAGCAGGCGCCAGCGCCACGCTAGCGGCGATTTCCCATTTTTCAGTAGCAGAAGGTAGACCTGAGATAGTACGCAGCCCAGTAATTAGGAAAGTTATAAAAGGATGGGCAAGAGCGGAGGGCCCTAGAGTAGATGAGAGAGAACCAATAGTGGAGAGCAGGCTGACTCTGGTCATAAGGGCATTAAAAAAGGTCTGTTTTGATCAATTTGAATATATGCTGTTCAGGGCAGCATTCACATTAGCATTTGGGGGGGCGTTGCGGTTAAGTGAATTGGTCCCCCCATCAAAAAAAGGCAGCAGGGAAAGGTTTAATGGACAAGCACGTAGTTATACAAGAGGGGAAAGCTTTGGTTTATGTTAGTAGATCTAAAACCGATCAGGAAGGGAAAGGGAGGTGGATAGGTATAGAGGCCACAGGTAAAATAACATGTACGGTCAAGGCACTGGTGAATTATAGGACAGTCCGGCCCGGGGGTGGGCAGCTGCTACTACTGCACAAAGACTCATCCCCCCTTTCTGCTTTCCAGTTTAGCCAGGTGCTGAAGAAGGCAGTAATAGTCAATGGTTGGGACCCAAAGAAATTTAGTTCACATTCTTTCAGGATAGGTGCAGCAACGGAGGCAGCAATGAGGGGGGAGTGTATAGAGAAGATAAAAAAGATGGGGAGATGGAAATCAGAGGCATATAGGAAGTATATACGGCCCGTGAAAAAATGAAAAATGGAAGCTAACCTTGCATATGTATTTACTTCGCAGCAAGGTGTGGATCTGCTGTCAACATATTGGTCATAGGGCACTCATTTATTTTTTGGGCCGAAAAGCATGCAGCAGGGCAACAGCTGGGGTTACCAAAGGAACACATGAAGTTGGCATGGCAGGGTTGGAGAGGTATGAGATGGGAGCAGCTAAAAGGTAGGTTCTATAACGCGATCCATCGAGTTAATTTCGTGCATTTAGTTATAATTCATACAGGGGGAAACGATCTCACGTCAAAAAAGACTCCAGCACTCATAGAGAACATGAGGGCCGACTTGTCGGAGATGCTGGAAAACAGGAAGGTCGGGGGGTTAGCTTGGTCAGACATTATACAGAGGAGCAATTGGAGGGGGGCAATTTCACCCAAAGGCGTGGAGAAAGCTAGAAAGAAAGTGAACCGGGCCATGCATAAATTCATGTGTTCCTTTGGAAAAGGTATCATAAGGCACGACAACATAAGAAGTAAACAACACCAGTTCTTTAGGGAAGATGGAGTTCATCTGTCAAGTGAAGGTTTGGATCTGTTTTTAGGGAACATCGGGTCATTCATTCAGGAGTGGTGGAAGTCACAGGAGGTATAGGTGGGCCATGGAAAAGGACAAGGTGGTACCCCTCCCCCCTTTTCCATTGGGTGGCGGCAGTGCGGCTCCAGGAGAAAAGACGGTTACAGTGCAGGCCTACCCTTTTGGAGAGTCACTAGTGTGGAACAGACTTTGACTGCACGGTCTTGTCTGAGTCATGCAAGGGGCTGGGGTTAGCGCCAGTTATGCACACGGTTGGGAGCAGGAGGATGGGCGACTGATTGGTCACAGAGGGCGCTTGGCCCCATGATCCCTGCTCCCTATGGTTGTCTATTACGGTGTGGGCACAATGCCCAGGTTGGTGATAGGAGCCGCAGCTGGGGGTCAGGGGGTACCTAGTCCTTTTTAGCAAAAAGTAATAAATAAAGAAAGTGACTTCCACACATATTTTGCACCAAATTAAGTCTCTGTGTCATTCTTGAGGGGGATGTGAGATGCCCAGGGGATAGGGGTATCCTTGGCCTAGAGGGAACGAGACCTGTATAGGGGAGAGTGGGACTTAGGCAAGGGACCCCTTCCCCCAGGGCTTTAGGTATGTGCATGCAGCTGGGGCTGTTTGCCACCCCAGCCCCCCTTTTCCCTCCCCCTGGACACATACAAAGGGAACAAAGGGAGAGATACCTAGCGGCGGGAAAAAAGGGGGCGGGTTGGGGGAGGTAAAAGGGGGCTGGTGCAGAGAAGGGACAGACGTTTAAGGACGAAACCAAGCCAGGAGCAGCAGACTAACTTTTGTTTTTTGTTTCCCACCCTCCCACTCTGTAGGTGGATGGAGGCTAAGAAGGTGCTCCAGGGTCTTCGGACCGATCGCCTAGACGGGGTCAGGAAGGAATTTTCCCCTACGGTGCCAATTGGAAACACACACCGAAGGGTTTTTTCGCCTTCCTCTGGAGCATTATTATATGTGAAGTCAAAGGTACTCCCTGAAATCAGCTGCGGCTACAAATGTGTGGGGGTCAGCGGCAGTGCGGCTCCAGGAGAAAAGACGGTTACAGTGCAGGCCTACCCTTTTGGAGAGTCACTAGTGTGGAACAGACTTTGACTGCACGGTCTTGTCTGAGTCATGCAAGGGGCTGGGGTTAGCGCCAGTTATGCACACGGTTGGGAGCAGGAGGATGGGCGACTGATTGGTCACAGAGGGCGCTTGGCCCCATGATCCCTGCTCCCTATGGTTGTCTATTACGGTGTGGGCACAATGCCCAGGTTGGTGATAGGAGCCGCAGCTGGGGGTCAGGGGGTACCTAGTCCTTTTTAGCAAAAAGTAATAAATAAAGAAAGTGACTTCCACACATATTTTGCACCAAATTAAGTCTCTGTGTCATTCTTGAGGGGGATGTGAGATGCCCAGGGGATAGGGGTATCCTTGGCCTAATACTTTCCCCCTAGCATAGTGTACTCCCTTCCAATGAGGTGAAATCCATCACGGTTATATAGATTGCATTCAATGAAAAATCACCCCAGCGTTCTCTGAAACCAAATCATTCCAGTGCTCTCTGAAACCTACATCAAGTCTTCAGCCATGCATTGAACTTCCTAAGCTCACACTGTCTCCCTAAATTTGCATGTGATGCTGCCAAAACTAAAAAAAATTACTTTGGAAGTCCTTTTGGTCCCTAAACTCACTCTCTAAGGTTCTCCATCTACAATCAATTGTGTCATTAGCTCCAATGTGTACCAATACAGTTGGGTCATGCCCAGACCCACCCACCCTACTGTTTGGGTTGTAGCAATCTGAATGACAGATTACACCATTAACCTTCTTGATAATTGAATCACCTATAACTACAATTTTTAAGGCTTAGCTCTGATCTCCTCCCGCCACTACAAGAGGAAACCTGAAGAAATTCAGCCGTATATAGAACTGCACACTCCCATCTTCTTCACACAATCTGGCAAATCTGTTGGGATGCATAAACCCTTGAGTTAACTCCATTTGACCCATTTCGCTTTGCCCAAAATCTGCACACAAAAAAAGAATGCAAATGCACTGTAGTCAAACTGTGACAACTATAAAACATTTTTTTTACTATCCATATAGCCAGTCTATGGGCGTATTTTGTTCATTCCTACAGCTCATTAGTACACCATTATTATAATAATGAACAAAAACCATGTAAAAAAAAAATAATGCATTTGCCAGATTACCCAAATTAAGCAGATTTTCTGATTGTTAATTTGCCAGAGAACCATACCACATGTCTGGGTTGTCTCACAAGTGACAAATTAAACTGATTCCTTACAATTTCCAGTTTAATATATATATATATATATATATATATATATATATATATATATATATATATATATATATATATATATATATATATTGCTTAAATTGGTGCCTCACAGATTTCTTTCAGTGTCTTTATCAATGCTCATTATCTTCTAATAAGTTAAGTGCTTTGCACCTAGTTGATATGTCTGAAATATAGTGAAATTGACTGTTCTTAAGTCCATGAAAAATGCAGGGCTCTTGACTTTGCATATTAGTAGTAATAGCAGATAATGTCATATTGTTTGGATGGAATGTGTAAACATGTTCAGGAGCAACTGCTGATTTAATAAGTGAATACCCATTCTTTCGTCTTTTGGATGTGTTAAAAGTAGTTTTCCACATCACAAGTAGGAATTTGTATAAACATTTTTTTCTAAAAAGTGTCCTTTAGATGCAGTATACAAATACAAGTTTTTTTTTGCTGTATCAATTTTTTTACAGTATGTAAGCTTTGCTGTTTGAGTACTATATAAGTCTGTTTAAATAGTACCAGAGAAGAGGACAAAAACTGCAACAGGACTATATACAGTAAATGCATATTAAAAACTGACAAGAAAAAAAATGCCACTTATTGTATAGCAACAACTGATCAGTGATTAGGGATGTAGCGAACCGTTCGCCGGCGAACTAGTTTGCGCGAACTTCGACTGTTCGCGTCCGCCGCAAGTTCGCGAACGTCGCGCGACGTTCGCCAATAGGCATTCGCGTCAAAATCATTCGACCATTCGACCGCTAAAATCGAACGATTTTCGTTCGAATCGAACGATCGAAGCCATTGGATTGAATGAAATCATTCGATCCAATGGCTTCGATCGTTCGATTCGAACGGAAATCGTTCGATCGAACGATTAAAATCCTTCGATCGTTCGAATCGAACGATTTTCGGATGTTCGAAGTTCGCGAACTGTTCGCGAACTGTTCGCATTTTTTGCCGGTGTTCGCGAACGGCGTTCGCGAACACGTTGTCGGCGGTTCGCTACATTCCTATCAGTGATCACTTTATAACAGTGTAATTACATAATGAAATTATAAATTTTACCAAACTACATTTAAACATAAATAATGAGTTTTGAGTTAATTATCATAAAGGGAATAGAACATATAGACCTTACATGACCTTTCATATATTTACCTGCTTGGTAGTAGCATTATTCTGAAATAATCTGCAATAAGTTTTAAGGTCAGCAGCTTTTTGGTTTGGAATTTCATCAGCTATCCGGTTGTACAGTAGCAACAAGGCAGTGACTTAAGTGAGAGTCTGGATGAAGTTGTGCTCACCACTATTTTTTAAAACCATTAGGCGGGGGTGCAATGAGGGTGTGACCACAAAATACATATAGTTATCTACAAGAGGTCCTCTGCACTCAACCCATTATCAATATATTTAAGACAGAGACATTTTGTGCATACTGCTACTAAAAAATGCCTTACCCTTTAAACAACACAGGGATTGTTTGTCCATATATTGCAATATATTTAAACTGGCCAACTACGTAAAAGTCATCCCATATCTGGCCAGTCCTACGCTTAATTTTCATCTGATTCATTAAGAATTCAATTGCTTAATTATACATTTTACAAAGGGACTAAGTTTAACCTGCAACTTACTAGCTGCTTGATATGGGATGACTTTGACATTTAGTTGGCCAGCTTAAATATATTGCAATATATGGACAAACAATCCCTGTATTGTTTAAAGGGTAAGGCATTTTTTAGTAGCAGTATGCACAAAATGTCTCTGTCTTAAATATATTGATAATGGTTTGAGTGCAGAGGACCTCTTGTAGTTGAGAGTCTGGATGAATAATAGGAGAGACCCTGAATAGAAAGATAAGTAATAAAAAGTAACCTTGACAATAAAATTGTAACCTCACACAACAATGGTGTTTTGGCTGCTTGGCTCATTGACCACCATCAGAAAGCTGGAAAGAGGTGGAAGACAAAGCAAATAGTTCAAAAGCTATAAATAAAAAATGAAAACCAATTAAATAGGACATTCTATAACATACTCATGAATTACTTTACTAACTAACTGCACATTTTATTAATAGTATACATACAATCATCTTCTATAGTAAAATATATAATTTCCATGTACATTCTCTAGCATGAACGTTTTACCCTAAAACCTGGGAAAATAGATAGATAGATAGATAGATAGATAGATAGATAGATAGATAGATAGATAGATAGATAGATAGATAGATATAAATAAACTAAAGCCTGATTCTGGCTTCCAGATGTTAGTTAAGCTGTTCTGTATTGATTTGCTGTCTTGCCTTCAGTGACCGTTATACACCAAGCGCCTAATATTTCTTTGAAAATCTGTGACTTTTGTCTCAAGACTTCCCCTGCTGATTTTTAATGGAGCTTTGATTTAGATGTGACTAACATTACTGCTGGATGTACTTCAGCTTGTCTTTTTTTGTAGCTGCTCTAGTACATGAAGAATGGATTCAATGGATGCTGATCAGTGTCACATCTATCCTCATCACTCTGTCAGCATTTGAGAAAGAACTGATTACTGCTTCAACATCTTCATCTGACAAGCTATCCTATTCAACTACTATAGAACTTTAAAATTTACCACCTGTAATTAACTCTTTATCACCACTCTATGAAAAATACTTTTTCCATTTTTCATTTTAATCCTGTTTGCTTTCTGCTTTCCCTCACTCTCGAAGAATTCAGAGTTGTCTAGATGTAATTTCTAATCTTTGCCTTGTTATTTTACAACTACATGCTATGTGTATTTATCTTACAAAAAGAGAAAAACTATGAAAGCATGTAAGCATATATTGACATACATCTCATGTGTGTGCACATATCACAAAAAGGGCCATGGTTATGACCTGTTGCAGTGCCTGCTTTTTCTGTGTTCTTATTGATTTGCTTCATTTTGTACATCACATCATATGACGTGGAGCTTTATAAATAAAGGTCAAATAATAGTAGAAAGGAAGAGCGTGGGTTAAGCTTTTAGCAAAGGTCAGTACATATTGTATGTGCTAACTGCAGATATAATACCTTTAATCATTTTATCCAGCAAAATAACCAAGGATAGAGTAATAAAATAGTAAATATACTTAGTAGCTGCAAGAAAACCAGCTGGTTATTGGTATAAATGATCGTTACAGAATGGAATGTATCATAACTGTAAATATCAAGCAAGAAAGAAAAGTGAAAACTGTGTGAAATTGTCTATATGAGAGCAGTGACGATGGTAATGCTATTTCAGATCTCTAATTACTTTACATTAAACCCAAGCATTCATTTTAACAAAAGATTTATG
Organism: Xenopus petersii; assembly: GCA_038501925.1. Classification (NCBI taxonomy): domain Eukaryota; kingdom Metazoa; phylum Chordata; class Amphibia; order Anura; family Pipidae; genus Xenopus; species Xenopus petersii. Next base: position 69,765,766 of record CM076683.1, on the reverse strand, counting down.
TATGTGCCGGTACAATTCAATAAATTGGATTAATCATTAGATAATCTAATTTCTAGGTTCCTTAATTTATCTCCATTATGTGCACCTGTGGGTTTTGTTTGGGTTTCTTTGTGTGCCATTTAATTACACATTATTAAATTCATATAGAAATACAAAAGGTGTCAGTGGAATTGTCTGAGCAATGTTCATACCATCTGTTATCCATTTAAACAAATCTGCATTTTGTCATTCTAAGATTTAAAAATTACCCCAAAAGATATAAACCTTGTAAATGAAACAATGGAGTATAAAAATGTACTTGTTTGGGTTTCAATGTTTTTATACCTAGGTAATTTGGTGGCTTGGTGGTTCTGCAGTTCTCTTGACTGACAAAAAGGTTTCTACAAGGAGGTTGTATGTTCTTTCTGTGATTAGCAAAAAGAGATTCTTTCACATTCATCAGTGCTGTCCGCGGACAGCGCTGATGAATGCGGAAGTATCTCTTTTTGCTAGAAACAGTAACGCAGTGGAGTGGCCGTCTTCCCGCGAGACACACATTTCTGGGTGAGCTCTGATGCTAAGTCTGATTACTCTGATGCTAACCGCATCTTTTCTAATATATACAGTATCTTTCTGTGATTACCTTGCTTTTCTGATGAAACTGACCCTTGAGTTGGAATGTGATATAATGCAGTTGCACGTTCTCCCCATGTTTAAATGATGAAATAAGGATGAACTGTGTATGGGGTGATTAATTAATAATAATATGATGATGTGATTATATGACAATAAAATGTTGTAACTTTAATAAGAACCAATCAAATGACAATGATCCTAATATGATAATAATTTGGTTTTATGCAATGAAAAGCCATATAACAGTCAGGGATTTAGCTCTCCCGGCTGCTGAATACAATTGTATTTGGAGGTTGTTATCACAATAAACCTTCCTTCTCTGATCCAATGGATTGCCAAGGACAAATTCCTAACCTCAACAATGTGTTTTTGGATGATAGATCCAATACCGATATTAAGGTGAGGGAGAATGGTTTAGATGCACGAGAGTTAATTTGGGTAGTGCCTTTATGGGTTGAAATTCAGTGAGTGGAGATGGGTCAGGAAGGAATGTAGAAGAAATGTAGTATGGAATGCTGATGCAAATGATGAATAATATCTGTTGCTTGCAGGGACTGGAGCTATAGAAGTAAATAAGAAAAAACATATTGGATTCACTTCACTATAGCATTTTATTTGTTTATTTATTCAGATACAGAACAGCTATATAGTTAGAGAGATAATCATACAGAAGGAATACCTATCTAATAACTATAATGTGCTGGTTGCAGAATATCTACATATAATATATTATTATTTTTATTGCTGTTGTAGTATTATGACTTTCCAAGTACAAAATAAATACAGACTGGTTACTATGACAGGATTAATATTATTTAATTATATGGCCCCAATTGGACATCTTTATATATCTCCAGTTGCCTGAGGATTCAAAGATTATAGAGTAATGAAACATATAGATCATTTGTGATAGGAAGAGAAATAGCCAAGTTCAAAGGCTCAAATTACCTTTCCTCTAGCTTTTGTTGGGAAGCAATGAACATTCTAACCTTTTCTTTATTACAACAACAGAGCAAATGAATGCATCCCACTGACAATATTCTAGAGACCCTAATTCAATCTTCTGAAAGGCAGCTTTATGTAGAAATTGCTTTTCTTGGTTTACCGTTCCCAGACTGTATTCAAATTATAATGTCAATCTTTTAATGCGAGATGAGGGTCAGAAAAGCTGACAGCCTTGCTCAGGAGTCTTGAGCCTTTGCTTAGAAATTCAGTTTATAATTGCAGTGTATCCAAATTAAGTACATCTAAAATACAGACATGAAGCTACAGGTGGAAGCTAATATTCTTCAGGACACATTTTTCTGGACAGCATAAAAATCAGAATTAGCAATCTTTCCATATATTACATTTAAGAGTATGGTTATAAAGGATTTTAAAGAGCAGTGCACTGAATACATTTACAAGGATGCCTTTACACTATTTCCTGTAAAAGAACTGGCAAAGTTAGTGATAGGCATGGTGTAGCCATGAGTAAAAAATATAGTGGATAATGTACCCCCTACTGTAATTTATAAAGATTATATATTGGCATATAACAGCACAAGGCTGCAGTCCAATTGGTTTTATACAGCTCATGTAACTCTTAGATAACTTAAATTATTATTATTATTATTATTATTAAACTCATTTAAAGGTTGCTCTGAACCCTAAAAATTAATTGACATGAACTTACTCAATTTGATATTTTAAACACTTTTAGGAATTTCCATTCATCAGTTTTTAGCAGTTTCTGAGATTTTTGCGCCAACTCCAAGGAAGTGCATGTGGGGGGGGGGGCTAGTTAAGGTTGCTGACACTCTTAGCCTTTAAAAAGATGTTGAGCTGTAGCCTGCTTAGCAGTATGAAATGGTATATAACCTCTAATATTTTAGAAACAGCTAAAATTAGGAAATTCATGTAATTTGAAAAAGTTTATGTCAATTAATATTGAGTTTAGATCCCCTTTAAAGGTTAGATGTTACAACAGAAACTGAAACACCAGAGAGAAGTACATTAACCTTCAATGTTAAAAAAAAAAAAAGGATAAAAAATAAGTCATACTATTCTGTCTCAGTATCGGTTGTACCGGCCACAAGCTCCATGTAGACCCAGTCTGTAAGGATATGTGCAGCAGGTTGAATGATTACCTTGACAGATAGCTTACTCAATGAATAAAGACTCCAGAAATGTTTTTCAATGCTTCTTTATGCTTCAATGCTTCAAGGTAGCAAATGTTAAACATAGAGGCCTTTTTCATAGGTAAATTTCTAATGGAGTTAGATAGCTTACACACACTGCAGTCTCTTCATAACACACTAAACCAAGGGGGAGGTTACAGAAGATAGTTATCTAGCAAGAAACAGTGGGGTGAAAGGATGATACCAAATACCATTATAACATAACATATAATATCAACTGCTAGGCAGCAAAACTGCGTGGCAGCACACATACTGTCTGAAAACAACTGAATATTGCTTTAATTATACATTTAAGTAATGGTGCAATGGCCCTGGTGCAACCATGTAAGTAATCTTATGATAAACAATATAAATATAAGTGTAACACTCATGAAAATGGCGAACACAAAATAAACTTTTTTTTTTAAAATTTCTTTATTTAGGGACACATTTACTAAGGGTCGAATATCGAGGGTTAATAAACCCTCGAATTTGACCCTCGAAGTAAAGTCCTACGAATTCGAATTCAAAGGATTTACCGCAAATCCTACGATCTAAGGAAAAATCGTTCGATCAAAATGATGAAATGCTTTGAATCGAACGGTTCAAAGGATTTTAATCGATCAATCGAAGGATTTTCCTTCTATCAAAAAAACCTTTGAAAACTGATGGGGAAGGCTAACATTGTAGCTCGGCAGGTTTAAAGTGGCGAAGTATGTAGTCAAAGTTTTTTTTTAAAGAGACAGTACTTCGACTGTCGAATAGTCGTACGATTTTTAGTTTGAATCAAAGTCGTAGTCGAAGGTCGTAGTAGCCTATTCGATGGTCGAAGTACACAAAACTTTGAGATTCAAATTTTTTTTACTTTGAATGCTTCACTGGAGCTTAGTAAATGTGCCATTTTAACCATTCACTAAGTTCCATGAGTGCTCCATCAAAAACAGTGGACATATGATCATGTATTAAGTTGTATTTGTCACAGCAGTGGTAGGACCTTGCCATAGTACTGTACAGGAAATATTAGAAGAGGGAGAAAGGAGGTGTTCTCCTCTTACTGCACAGTGGGTTGATTGATACAGACGCTACTACTGCATGTGCTAGGTGACAGCCTGCATAGACTTCTGATCATTGAGACACTGCAGATTCAGATCCAACAGCAGAGCTGCTGAACTTTTCTCATGGTGCGAATGCAGCTCCTGCTAGTAGAAGATTTGGGGGCCATACTCTCTGTAGGTAGAGGCAGCCTGATACAGTGGTATATATAATGACAGTGCTGATATCAAGTGGGGAGCAGCAGAGCATAGTAGAAATCTGACTTTAGAAAATTACCTTGGGGCGAGGCTGGCAAGGTCCTATTTATTTAATAAAATGTCAATAAATGCTGTGGCCATTTTACCCCATTTCTAGCTCCTGGTGTTTCATTAAGGTATGGAACAATGGGTTCAGTGGGATGGCTGAAAGCAAAGGGTCAGTTGAGGAGTCCCCATCTCAAGCAGCTCTTACTCTGTCACACACCTTCAGCTGCTGACATAAAATACCCCTTGGATGTCCAGCCCACGCCTCGGCTTGGTTAACCCTGTGATGGCTCAAAACCTAAAGAATGGGGATATATGCTGTCAAGGATATATCCCCTCCAATTTGTACAATGTATATCCATAAATAATGATCTGGGCACACATATTTCCTAATTACTACCGAAAGTAACTATTATTACACTTAAATGCATATAGAACAGCCAATTAAAAAAAAAAAAAAAAAAACAGCCAGTTCGACATCTGTGTTTATTGACTTGCGTGATATAAGAAGAGAATGATAAATATTGGATTGTTTGCATCCATAAACGAGTTGTGAAATTATTGTGGAATAAATGTTGACCTATTCTGTTATATAAACCATGTACTAAGGTCAGCTTATAGCAGCATGTCCTGAAGCATAAAGCATTGCCCTAATGTGTTTTTTTCTTATTACTCTTACACAAGTCACTGGCTCAGATAAAAAGAATTAGACTGAAAGCTTCATGGGGCATGAAAATGACTATGTACAGCAGAAACACTTTTGGTTAAAATGAAGCTATCATTACAATGTATTTATGAGCAGCGTGATGACATTTTTTTTTCTAAAAACAAGGTTTGTGTAAATAATGTGTCAAGAAATGTTTGCTTATTGTTCGACACAAAACTACATACACTAGGATTTTGCTCATTCTACATTATTACTAATGAAAAACCCAGAAAAAAGATTTAAATATCCCATTTGAAAAATGTTCTGTTTATTTGCAAAGATATAAAGAAGGCTGCCAGCCCAGAATATTCTCATTTTACAAAATGCTGTGAGTAGAATGCAGCCCAGAGCAGACATCATTTCTTTTTGTATGGATGCAGATATTGTGCATATAATTGCTAACTGTGGATATAGTAAATTGGCTTTTCCATCAGTACTTATGACTAATTTCCTAATAACAGCTGTCATTTCCACAAGAGTGGGGTATTGTTTTCTCTACAAATAATTCAAAACATTTGGCATTCTAGTTCGCAATTTAAAACGCCTTGTTTACAAAATAAATCAGTGGGGTCCAATGTAATTTAGATCATCACATTTATGGAACCAGATATGGTATAACTATGCAGCATTCACAAGGAGCAAATTTTTAGTGCTTGTATGCCTAAAAAAATCTCAGTAGTTACCTATTTGAATTTATTCATTGCATGCAGCTAGCCAATACTGAAACCTAGTGTTTTTTTTTTTTTTTTTTGTGTGTGAATTCTGAAATGGAAGTATTAGATAGATGTTTGAAACAATATTTTAATGTTTTGAAACAACTTCAATGTTATACCATTTAGGTAAATATGAAAATAAGCACACATTTTGATAATAGGGATGTTACATAGAGTTAATTGCGGTGGAGGTGAAAACTAACCCTAAAAAGTTTTTTAAATATATTAATAGTAAAAAGATGCAGGTTGAGAGTGTTGCTCCATTAAATAATGGTACCAGTATGGTTGTAACAGATACAGATAAGGCAAATGTGTTAAATCAGTTATTTTCTTCAGTGTATACAATAGAGGAGTCTGGGTTCACAGGCTCACTTAATAATTGCACGAATGGTTCAGCTCAATCTAGTCAGTGGCTGACTCAGGATATGATTCAAAAAGCTTTAATACAAATTAATGTAAACAAGGCTCCAGGGCCTGATGGCATACACCCCCGGGTTCTAAGAGAGCTTAGTTCAGTTTTAGACCAGCCCTTATTTCTGATTTTCTCAGATTCACTGTCATCTGGTATGGTGCCTATGGATTGGAGAAAAGCTGATGTTATTCCAATATTTAAAAAGGGATTACGATCTCAGCCTGGCAATTCTAGGCCAGTAAGCTTGACATCTGTGGTGGGCAAATTATTTGAAGGCTTGTTAAGGGATCACATTCAAAATTTTGTCCTAATGAATGGCATTATGAGCAACAATCAGCATGGCTTTATGAAGGATAGGTCATGTCAGACAAATTTGATTGCATTTTATGATGTGGTAAGTAAGATTCTGGATACTGGGGGGGCAGTAGATGTGATCTATTTGGATTTCGCCAAAGCGTTTGATACCGTGCCCCACAAATGACTGCTTTCTAAACTAAGGTCTGTTGGGCTTAATGAAGTTGTTTGCACATGGATAAGAAACTGGCTACAGGATCGGGTACAGAGGGTAGTTGTTAATGGAACATTCTCTACTTGGAGTAAGGTTCTTAGTGGGGTCCCCCAGGGCTCAGTATTGGGTCCACTTTTATTTAATTTGTTCATTAATGACTTAGGGGAGGGTGTTGTAAGTAATGTATCAGTGTTTGCAGATGACACAAAATTATCCAGCCCAATTAATTCCATCCAGGATGTGGCATCCTTGCAACAAACTGGCAATCTGGGAAAGGACCTTGGAGTCCTTGTAGATGATAAACTTGGCTGTAGCAAGCAATGCCAGTCAGCAGCATCAAGGGCAAATAAGGTCTTGAGCTGTATTAAAAGGGGCATAGAGTCAAGGGAGGAGGGGGTCATTCTTCCACTGTATAGAGCACTTGTAAGGCCCCATCTAGAATATGCCGTACTATAAAGTTTCTATATAGTATATTATCAATATTAATAATATTATATTAATAATATATCAATATTAATAATATACCTCAACCCACTTACTAGGGTTTCTGGTTCTTTTGAGCAAGCAGACAATGAATCCACACCAATGAGAGTATAATAAAGTGATGTAAAATAAATCAATTGATTGTTCTACATAAATCATTACACTAAGACGAAACAAAAATTACATTATTTACAGTTACACATTACGCAAGTCTACATAGTTGTTACCAAAAAGGCAGGGGAATAGAGTTCAGCTTCATCTCTGCCTTCCCCTCTGGTCTTCATTCCTCACATGTTGTCTTGTCCCAGGCTCCTCTGGCTTCTCCAGCTCTCTAGCTGCCTCCTCTCAGCTGCCCAGCTCCCCTCTCTACTGCCCAGCTCCTTCACATGTTGTCTCGTGTTCTTTTATCCTGGGTTCTCACCTGCCCCCACAGAAACCCTCCTAACTGCCAAGATGCTGTGATAAACCCCCAACTTGCCTACATCCTGTTGAGCAAGTTTTCTCGCATACACAACCAGTTTTATGGTCCCCACAGCAGACATAGGCCTTAGTAATCACAGGAAAACCTTTGTTATGATAATCAGGGCTTCATGTAAGTTCCCTGAACAACAGCTTTCATATTAAATAACTAAATCAAGATGGCAATTTCTTACAGTACAGTTTTGGTCTCCATCACTCAAACAGGACATTATTGTATTAGAGAGGGTACAGAGAAGGGCAACTAAGCTGGTAAAAGGTATTGAAAATCTTAGCTATGAGGAAAGACTGGCCAAATTGGGGATGTTCACCCTGGAGAAGAGGCGCTTAAGGGGTGATATGATGACTATGTATAAATATATAAGGGGATCATATAATAATCTCTCTAATGCTTTATTTACCAGTAGGTCTTTCCAGCTGACACGAGGTCACCCATTCCGATTAGAAGAAAAGAGGTTCCGCCTAAATATTCGGAAGGGGTTTTTTACAGTGAGAGCTGTGAAGATGTGGAATTCTCTCCCTGAATCAGTTGTACAGGCTGATACATTAGATAGCTTTAAGAAGGGGTTGGATGGCTTTTTAGCAAGTAAGGGAATACAGGGTTATGGGAAATAGCTCATAGTCCAAGTTGATCCAGGGACTAGTCCGATTGCCATTTTGGAGTCAGGAAGGAATTTTTCCCCCTCTAAGGGAAGGTTGAACTCGATGGACATGTGTCTTATTTCAACCTTACTTACTATGTTACTATGTTACATATAGTTAAATTGGGTTGAAAAAAGACAAAGTCCATCAAGTTCAACCCCTCCAAATGAAAACCCAGCATCCATACACACACACCCCTCCCTACTTTTAATTAAATTCTATATACCCATACCTATACTAACTATAGAGCTTAGTATCACAATAGCCTTTGATATTATGTCTGTCCAAAAAATCATCCAAGCCATTCTTAAAGGCATTAACTGAATCAGCCATCTCAACGTCACCCGGCAGTGCATTCCACAACCTCACTGTCCTGACTATGAAGAACCCCCTAGTACGTTGCTTCAAATTAAATTTTCTTCTAGTCTAAAGGGGTGGCCTCTGGTACGGTGATCCACTTTATGGGTAAAAAGGTCCCCTGCTATTTGTCTATAATGTCCTCTAATGTACTTGTAAAGTGTAATCATGTCCCCTTGCAAGCACCTTTTTTCCAGAGAAAACAACCCCAACCTTGACAGTCTACCTTCATAATTTAAGTCTTCCGTCCCTCTAACCAATTTAGTTGCACATCTCTGCACTCTCTCCAGCTCATTTATATCCCTCTTAAGGACTAGAGTCCAAAACTGCACTGCATACTCCAGATGAGGCCTTAACAGGGACCTATAAAGAGGCATAATTATGTTTTCATCCCTTGAGTTAATGCCCTTTTTATGCAAGACAGAACTTTATTTGCTTTAGTAGCCACAGAATGACACTGCCCAGAATTAAAGTAGAGAAGAATGCCAATTTGTGTATTCCTGGGTGTGTTATTATTGATTCCTGTGTACCAACCTTGCCTGTTATTTGGATTGACCCTTCTCTGCCTGGATTGAACTATTGCCTGGACTGATACCGCGAACTTTGGTCTACTACCTGCCTCCTCCTTGGTCCGCACTACAACTGTGCCTTCGGACCCTTACAGCAAAGTGGCAGCATATATGCTGAAAATGTTCATGCTTAAGATAATGTATACTGTACATGTGGAACAAAAAAAATGTATTGTACAGTATGTATTGTGCTGGACTACTTATGGACTAGTGCTGGCCTAAATCTACATCTGTTAAAGAGGTTGTTCACCTGTAAATGAGAATTCAAGAGTAATGTTAAAAAAAAAAAAAAACACATACCCCTCCTACCCTACATAGACCCCCCTCCCCCTCATGCTAGCTGCTACCCCGGGCAAATGTCCCTAATTCTTTACTTACCCTTCGTTGCAGATTCTGTCCAGTGGACTTCAAAGCAGCCATCTTCTTCTCTTCAAAAGTAAGTGCCATATTGGTGAATGCGCAGTTGGAACAATTTCTGTTTCACGACAACTACGCATGCACCAAAAGTCATGGAAATTGCTCTCGCATTGCGCTCTCATTCTGAAGATTACAGAAGAGCTGGAAGATGGCTGCGTGAACTCCACTGGACAGAATCTGCACCGATAGTTAAGGAAAGAGTTAGGGTCATTTGCCCATGGTAGCAGCTAGGGTGGGGGGGATGTCTATGTAGGATAAGGTTTTTTTACTTTACTGTTGAATTCTCCTTTACGTCAACTAAAATTTGGCTTTAATTTTCTATTATTTGTGTTATTTTTAGCTCTGTATTCAGCAGCTCAACAGTTTGCAATTTCATCAAATTGGCTGCTAGGGTCAAATTACCCTAGCAACCATTTACCGATTTGAATAAGAGACTGGAATATGAATAGGAGAGGGCCTGAATAGAAATATGAGTAATAAAAAGAAGCAACAACAATAAATGTGTAGCCTTACTTAGCATTTGTTTTTAAGATAGGGTCAATGACCCCATTTGAAAGCTGGAAAGTGTGAGAAGAAAAAGACAAATAACTCAAAAAGTATAGCATATAGTGAAGACCAATTGCAAAGTTGATAGGAATTGGACATTCTAAAGTACAACATACTAAAAGTTACCTCATAGGTGAACCACCCCTTGAAAGAGACTTACACATCTAACCAAAATAGAGTGAAATAATGAACCGGTAATTCTCCTTACCTACCTTACAGATTACACCAATTCTTGCCAACACAACTAAATGATGAAAGCTGCCAACTCCATCCCTTCAGAGAGTTATCTACACAAAAACTATCCAGATATGAGTTGAG